>LTAE01004130.1:9987-28154 GCA_001647135.1 Pontederia paniculata | reverse complement strand
TCTCACTCTCACTCACTCTCTCTCTCTCTCTCTCTCTCTCTCTCTCTCTCTCTCTCTCTCTCTCTCTCTCTCTGTGTGTGTGTGTGTGGAAGGTGAGTTGAAAGAGATCAGCATCAACACACGCGGACGAAGAAGAATGTTCATCATGGAGGAAGAGCAAGAAAATGATCTAGGGCAAAGAACAAATAAAAGATAAATTGGTCATCATGCAATATATGTAAATAAGAGGATCACCTTTAGGATTTTCGCATATGGATGATAAAAAATAAAAGGATTTAAGTAGGATTATGATCAATATTGTCCTTGTTCTTAAGTTGATATTCACTATATAAAGTGTAAATTATTTTTCCTTGATCAACCTTCGAAATGAAGATAATCAATCAATGACATAGTAATCGAAGGCCTAAATAGGGACCGCATCCTACACGACACAGTCTGCGTTCACCAAAATGATGATGAAGCAAATAGGTGATGGACCACCTAGATCTTGATGCGGGTCATGCTCCTTTGATGACAATGAGGCGAATTAGGGAATGGACAACGTTGCTCCCGAAGCAGGTCGTGTTTTCTTAGAATTGAAGATGATACATCACGAACCATAACCCTATTGTGTTACCATAGACAATGGTCGTGTTTCTCTGGGTTATACAAATTGAAACCAGTTTAATCAATGCAGGTCGTTTGACTTTCAACTTGCACCGCGTACTATGAAATATAGATCACTTATGTATATATCGAATTCCACGAAAATGCAAAACGATCATCCCTAACATGGGTCATGTTTTCTCCTTAAGATGATAGATAGAAATTATCATATTATACTTTGTTACATGTATTATTTAATCCTATTGCCTGATTTATTTATTGTTGTATAAGGTTATAATTTAGAAATGAGTTTATGCTCAACTAATAATAGGATTATAAATAGTTAGTGTTTGTGATTGAATTTATCCATGAAGAGTATGATTATTGTTAATAGACCTTAGGCGTAGGGTAATTGATAGTTCTTTCAAAGATTTATTTATTATCTAAATTAACTAACCTTAATAATCGGAGTTAAAACTCATGATGTTCATAATTGAAAAAAGTTCACTATTGATTATAATGATTGAATAAGTTAAAACAAGATAAATACTGAAGAGATAAAGTGATATTAAGATTGAATTGATCTTGCATATTGAATATGAAATAATGAACACTGTATTATTGTTTGATGAATGACATTGTAAAAAGAGACATAAAATAATGGAAAAATAATAGTAAGTAAAAGAAAATCTGTTGTTTGTGATGATGACCTTACGATAATACATATTATTATTATTATTATTATTATTATTATTATTATTATTATTATTATTATTATTATTATTATTATTATTNTTGGTTTTATTATTCTTTCTGTTTCTCAAATATTTGGATGAAAAGTGAATAAGGTAAAAAGTATTAGTAGAAAATGAAATGTTATTGAAAAAGAAGAAAATAGTGGAGTGATAAGGATAAATATTATGTTTTAATGATTAAAAAAATAATGTTTCGTTGTTTTTTTAATAGCTTTTGAATATAGGTTTATTTTTGCTTTATTTTATATTATTTCTAAATATTCTATAGGTTCATGAACTGAAACTTCAATGAGAATAAGGATTATGAAAATTAGAAAATATATTTTCTTTTTGTTCTTGTGAAAAGAATAAAAATGATATTTTATTATTAGTTGAATAATAATTATATATAATGAGATATTCTTTATATATATATATATATATATATAATTAAATATTGAGAAAAATAACTATACTTTAAAAATATAACAAAAAAACAATATACTGAAATAAGCCCTGATGAGAAGGGAAAAAAGAAAGATCCCAACATGTACATCAAGTGGAGCAGAAAAGATTTTTGTTCTTATGAGGCTGCTTTCCATTGGCTCCGAAATATTCTAGCTGAAAGTTTGATTTCTTCAGAGATTCGATAATTTCCTCAACTTGAAAAGAGGACTGAGCCTCATGAAAATAATTGAATTCTAATTTTGAAAATTATAATTAAACGTTCTAAACTGTTAAAAAAATTTGACTCGTGAAATTCGATAAACAGTTGGGTGGTGGGGACGTTAAATATGTATAACTGATGTATTATGGATCTAGTATGCATTACAATTTTCTTACAACATATGATCTACGACAATTTTATTTCGGTCACAAGAAAAAAAAATAAATGGGAGATGTCTGTGGACATTAATTCTTTCTCAGTCCCCACTCTCTATTAGTAATCATAATCAATAAATAATAATTATATAACAAAATTATTTAATAGTTTAGATGGATAGATAATCTTGATTAACATCTAGAGGTCCTAGATTTAATTCTCATTATTTTTATTAATAATTTATTTTTTATATATTTCAGTTTCTTTCAATTTTTAGTAATTTTTCTAGATCCCATAATTTTTTATCCTAGTTTTGTCTCTCGTTACGGTCTATACATCAATATTTTAAAATAGTTTTCTGGACATCGATCGAAAAATTTTCAATTCAGCTTAAGTGTTGAACCGAACAAATCGAATTATCGAAATGAATGATAATATAATAATATAAGTTAAGTATTAAATAAAAATTGTTTACAATCTATATATTATATTTACCATTTTTTTATTATTTTCCACTAATTATATTATTTACAAAAAGCTCTCACTCTTAGATTGTGTCTGGCATGATAAGCGATTTAATAAGCGGATAGCGATTGATTAGTGAATAACGTTATAAATAAATAATATCGATTAGCGAATAACGATTAATATTTATAGGTTAAATTAAATAATTAATAAATAAGTATTTGATAAATTTAGCATTTGAATTAATTTATGAATATAAAATAACATAAACGGATATTAAACAATAAATTATTTAATTTTCAATATAATATGCTTTTATTTTTTTATTACAATGTAAGAATAAATCATTTTCAATTAAAATTTTGTTATATTCATAGATAAAATCAGCAAAATTTTATTTTTTTTTATTTATTTTCACACTATTTAATTGATATTTTTATAACAAAAAAATATATAAAAAATATAGGAAGAAGTTATTATAATTGGAAGGTTAAATTTGGAAAAGAAAATTGAACATCGTTAAAAACTTTTTAAGTTAGTCTGCTATGAATTTCTAGTTAACCACTAAACACTAATGATTAAATTAGTTTACTAAATAATTAATTTAGTGAATTAACTTAGTCAAATCATTAAATGTTATTTTAAATTTTATTTTTTTTGTCTGGCCAAACATAGCCTTAATAAATTTTTGTTTAGCCTCCAGAAAATAAAATTTGTTTGTCTACGAAAACCACACGGTTTCATGGTTAAACGGGATTTTGACGAATTTGGACTCTTAATTCGGTCTAGTAGGAGGTTAACAACCTTGCTTGCTAGTAAATTAATTATTGGTTTATCCTAAATAAAATCACATCTTTTAACAAAAATCAAGAAATATTTTGCTTTACAGTTTCATTTTTAAATTTTGTAGTAAAATGTAAAACATATAGAAATATTATTATCCACAGCTGAAAAGGGAATAACTTGCCCTATTTGTTGACTTATAGAAATAAAGAAACATCGCATAATAATTCTAAATTCTGACATTTTTGCAAAATGATCTATTGTATATCAGATAAAAAAATCACCAACTAGATTTGTGTAAACATTTTTTTATTGAATTAAAAAGTAAAAACTCCAAAGAGTTCTCATGTTTAGCCTAAATTCATATGTTTCACCGGATATGGTATAGAAAGTATTATTCGTACATGAAACTACGAATCTATTAATTGAAAAGAAAAACAAATTAATTTTTTTCTTTAAAAAAACTTGTTTCATTGTCTTCTTAATTTTATACTATCAATCTCAATTTTCGTGTTGTTTGTTAAAAGATTCTATTTTTATATAAGATATTTAAGAATAATGACACAGAAAAATACATTTAACATTTTTTCTATGCATTTGTATCTTTGTGGTACAAGTAATGTTGTTTATATAAATCCACTGCTACATATGAACTTGCTATATGAAACCTAGTAGTTTTCTTTAGAAAACAATTACGTGGTTAAATATGGAAAAAAATTAGAATTTGAACCTTGCAATCCAATAAAAAATAAAACTTGAAGATTTCATATCTAATAAACAAAAATTAAGGGCATATATATAATAAACATCAAAGTTTAAATTCTTTTGTCCAAATTTTTCAAAATTTAATTGTATTGTTTTAATGTGAGACTAGGAATATGAGAATATCAAGTTAACACTGCTATTCCTGAACATGATAATAAATATTGGGAATGAAAATTGTCATTTATAATTGTTGAGAATGTAGAACGAGAGATCGACCAATAATCAAAACAATGAATAAAAATGAGAAAGAAAGATTGACACAAAGATTTTTAACATAGTAATATTCTCTTGATCAACGTGAATAAGAGGGAAACATTCATGGATAAAGGAGGCCGCCATAAAAAAGTTTTCACTATGTCGAAGAAGAAAAGTACATCATATAACCCTAACTCTTATTTATAAGGGTCCATACCGCGGGGGGCGAAATCCCCCGCACCCTCCATGAAATCAGTGTCGGGCTACGAGCTTGGGCCGTTAGGCCCAAGCCCTCCGCTACCGTCATAAATTTTCTTTTTTTCTCTCAATTTTTTTTAACAATTTTGAGTATATAATATAATAATTCAATGCACAACAACAATAATCAATCATCATATGTTTATGGGCTAGGCAAATCTGATATTGCAGCTTGTAGTAAAGATAAAATTTACATCACATATGAGACAATAACAAGTTAAGCAGATTTTCATACTAAGATGTTTAACATAATCAAGCCACAGAGGACCATTTATTGATACAAAAGTGCGATTCCAAAACGTGAATCACAAATCTCTCCTCAAAGATTCATCAAGCAAACTATTTTCTTAATCAAGCAGTCTCTTTCTCAAACACTTCGCTGGCGTACTTCCAGTTCATGACCTTCCATATATTCTTCAGATAGTCCGGTCTCACATTCTTGTACTGCATGGAAGGCCAAAGTTAATATAATTTATGCATATCCACGAGCAGAACCTAAAGGCACTATAAATTCCATGCAGAATTTACTACCAATTTTATCACATAGATTACAGTCTCATGCATGGACAAATATAAATGGGGATACTAGCTATTTCTTTCACTCTAGGAACAATTTCTTCTCCTCAAAAAGGAATTCCTGAATGGCTCAACACAAGGGCTTAATTTTTTTTGAAGAAAGAGAAGGATGGCTACCTTTTTGTAGTCATCGACATATATTAAGATTGAAAGCTATAGGATTTACAGGTGGTTAAAAACGACAAAAAAACGGGGTCGGGGGTGCAGCCAACCATACAAAAAACCTATCCGAAGCCCCACTCATTATTCAAAAAAGACACATGGTGTACAATATTCTCGATGTAACACCTCTCCCCCTTGAAAATGGTACGGTTCCGCTGTAGTCATACCCCCCACAACGTGGCAAAAGCCAACACCACCGATCGTCTCCACCCCTGACTATCGTGTGTGCTGAGGGCTCTGAGGGAACCAAGGGCTTAGTTATTGCTTCTACAAGAGGTTCTGAGATTGAAACAACTTACAATTGGATAAGTAAAGGATTTTGATTCTATAAGAATTCACTGACATTTTGTCATAAGGTTATCATCTACTGTTGATTTTCTTTAAGGTTTTCAGGCCCCAGCCTTAGAATATAAACCTTTTGAAGTGCCAGTGGTTGTAGGTTTTTATCCTTATACCTGCATCTAAAGACTATTACTCATAAGCTGAAAACATCCGTTGTTTACTAGTATTATAGATATCATAACACATTTCATTGGGCATATTATGTATGTGAATTAGTGAGTTTGTGCATGTCATATGTCCATATACCATTGTTGGATTGCCTCCTTTTTTTTAGCATGTATGACCTTCAAGAAATTCCGCCTATGTTTATAGCCGGTCCCAAGTCCGGATAAAGGAGGAGGATTGTGTTAGGCCTCGACAACCAACGTAAAACCTCGTCGAATCTCATGAACATGGATCAACGAGCGCAATGGCGTCGTATGATCCATGTAGCCGATCCCACCTAGTGGGATAAGACTTTGTTGTTGTTGTTGTTGTTGTTGTTGTTGTTGTTGTTGTTGTATGACCTTCAAGAATTGTATTAAAGGTAAACCTGTATCTTGCAATTCGACAAGTCCAAAACCATTACCTGCAGGTAGTATGCATGTTCCCACACGTCAATACCAAGCAAAGGCACCAAGTTTGACCCTTTGGTCACTAGTGGGTCCTGCATGTAAAATTAATAAATGAAAATTGATTTACTGATTGCACCAGAAATAAAGAGTACAATAAGATATGCCCCAGACCTAATACCTTCAATAATCTGGGGTTGCAACGAACAAATACAAGTTGAGTTTAAAAAAAAATTTGGAGTTCATTACCAATTTAAGGACAATAAGAAACTAAATTTCCAATTTGACAGGATTTGAAATATAAGAATATAGACAAATAAATCTCTTTAGCCATTTGGTATATGGGCCAATTAGTTATGTTGGTGTAAAGCTACATGTCTCCAATAAAACGTACCAGTAAAATCTCTTAAAGCAAATAAGAAGCTAACATGACAAATTTCTAAGAAAAATGTATACTCCTAAAAGCAAATAAGAAATTAACATAACAAATTTCCAAGAAAATCAATACATCATATCAGAAAAAGAACTGTATACACATATTTCCTGGTCTCAAACTTTCTAACATCGAAGAAGAAGAGTACTGGGACATTGTTAAGGAATGACTTTGCCTCCTTTCTGCTGTATAATTCGTTAAATTACTCCTATTAAAAGAGAAGCATAATTTACACAATATACGTCCCTATTCATCAACTATTAGAGCTTCAGGGTATAGGGCTGTTTCATGGAGTTGAAATCTTACCACTAGAGTATACATTGCAAAGGAAATTACACTCTCCCATATGCAAACAATGATATCATTACATTATTTCCCCAGTTTTGGTTTTAGATGCACAATTAGAGGAAATTTTGAAACTTAAGAGAATATTTAATCAAAATCAAAAGATTAGTGAACATTCTGTAACATATTTTTATAATGTCTAATAAGAATAAATTGTCTGCACAAGTGCGATGTATCGGTACCATGGAATAGGTTAGTTTTTTCCAATTAACTGTTCTCAGCAATAAATTTGATTTATCTAGCTAGAGACATGGGATTCGTCAAAATAGTTGTTTAATATGGTTCAAATATTCTTTTAGCCACTTTGAACAGAATGGTCTTAAAATGGTTGACTATATTTTGATAAATTTACATAGAATGCAGCATGGTTGATCAGAAAGTCAGGCAAAAGAATGGACTTCTTAAAAGGAAAAAGAATGAAACTGAACGTCGGGTTCTGTTGTGGAAATAGTTGTCTGATATGGTTCAATCTTTTAGCCACTTTAAACAGAATGGGCTTACAACGTTGCACTCTATTCTAATAAATCTACACAGACTACATCATGGTTGATCATAAAGTCAGGCAAAGAATGGACTTTTTTAAAAGAATAAAGAATTAAATTGAAACAGGGAAAAATGAATTTTCTAAAATGGAACTTTCTAAATTGAACAGATCCTAACGAACATAAGATGCAAAATGTGAGAAAAATAGGACTAATGCACAGCAGAATAGAACTAAAAGTACATGTTTATCTTCCATGCCACATTGCAAGAAGTAGTTACGATATAAGATGAATTCAATTAGATTTTTTTTTTGAGAAGCAAATTCAATTAGATCGTCATTCATATTGAAACAAATTGATATGAACGTTTGACAAACATTACTTCCAACATGGTTGTCTATAAGACAGAACCTTGTGTCCTATTCTCATCAATGTACCACCTCATAATCCACTTCCACTACCTTGTTTCATATATTGCAACATATGAGTATGTCTTACTGTCAACTTCTGAGAAGAAACACAGCAGAACACTAAAGCAAACTAAATATGCCATAAAAAGGAGAACATTAAATATTCTATGAAATATCTTCAAGTACAAATAATAGTTCAATATTACCTGATTCACGGTGGTTTCAACCTGGAGTTTCTTGGCTTCTTTATCAAGCGCTAACCACTGTATGAAAAGCAGTTAGAACCTCAAGAATTTAGTTCATCCAAAATGTATCAAGGGAAACATGTGCAAAAGTTGTCTCATTCATGATTGCAACGTGAATGGCTATGCCAAAAGATTACCAGACTAATGTAGAAAAATTAATCCTAGATGAACTAACTTACCACCCATCCAGAACCTTGTACAGCAGCACCTTCTGCATTCATTTTCTGGACCAATGCTTCCAAAGAACCAAAGTCTGTGTCAATGGCCCAACCTAGTGCTCCATGAGGAGGCTCACCACCGCCCTCCTGAAAGATACTTACATGAGAAGCGGCAGAACAATGCCAACACAGAAGAAAAGAGGTGGTCTATTACAACTCAGTGCCATTTACACTTACACTTATAGGCTTGAGGTTTTTCCAGAAGATGGAATGGTTGACATGGCCTGAAATATGGAGAATAGAATCATATCATCATTCAGATTAAGACACAGTGAGAAGTCTACCATACAGTATTCATGATTTAATGCCCAAATAGTGACAAAATTGGAACACACAGCAGGTTTTCCAAAACAAGGACTGCAATAACATGATGAAAGGTAAAATCTACAACTTCAGTCGCTAAGGATGAAGCTCTTAATTTAATCTTTCGGTCCAAATTTAGACATTGTAATACAGATACACAAAATAATCAAATTCCCTGTAATGTAGAAGAATGAATCTGCAAATCGAACTCTTTATGCATCCTAATTCTGCCTGTAACATTGTAAGTAAATCATTGTGCAAGTTAGATTTCTAACAGCAAGCGTCTTAAATAGATAAATCAAATCAGCTCGACAATCACAGAATCTTAACGAGACAAGATGACATCTTCCATTCACATTCCAATCTGTGAGAAGAAAACCGACAGATACCAACAGGAACTGAAGAGTCCGGACGAACCTCCTCCGTTGAACTTGATGGCGCCCTGCAGCCCAGCGACGGTCGCGGCGTCGCCCTTGGCGATGGCCTCGTGGAGCTTCTCGACGGCGTTGTTGTAGTTGGTAACGTAGGCCTGGTGGTGCTTCTGATGGTGGAGGCGCATGATTTCACCGCTGATGGCAGGCTCCAGGGCGCTGTAGTCGTAGGGGAGGTCGGGAAGCGCCGCGACCGTGATGCCCCTTGACTGGTGGCCGATCCCCAACGTCGATCCCAGCTCCCGATCGCCGCCGGCGACGGCGATACGGCATCCGAAGCCGGAAGCAACTGCTTTCCTCGAGAAGAGTGCCCGAAGCGCCATGGCCAATCGCGGAGAGCTCTCAACTCGAAGCTTCGCAAATAGAAGCGGAGCTGCAAAAAATGGAGTGGGTTGGCGGCGGCGGCGTTATGCCGTGTGCCATGGTTTGAACCATAGAGTTCGAAACAATTACGGAATTCGATTCGTTGGACCAAGCGTTGGTTTATTCCGGTTCGAGTTGAATCAGAGAATAAAACACCCAACCGGTTCATGATTATAAATTCTTACATGAAATTTGTTCAGATTTCAACTTTATTTTTTTTCAGCCAAATGTTGTTTAGCACTTTTGGATGATAGATTTAACAAATACCATAAGATTATAGGAGGAAATTGAAAAAAAGTTTGTGTGTGTGTGTGTGTGTGTGTGGGGAGGGGGGTGTTTAATGCAAGGATAAATTACACACATGTAAATATGCAATTCTAGTACTAGTTGAGTTGGATAAATCATCATGCTCGATTGTATGAATCATCCCGCGGGATTGTATGAATCACCCCCTAGGCTGGATCAAGTGCAACGTCGACGTCTCTTTTCGTCGGACACAAGGCAACTCCACCCTTGCCAACATGGGTGTGCTTCTTCTACCTGATGATAACACTTTTTGGAAAGGGGGGACCACCGGCACAATATCAGCACTCTCAATCACTGAACTCGAAGTCATACGTCAGGGTATTTGTTTCACCAAGTCAAAAGGCCACATGCACGTCATATTAGAGAGCGACTCAAAATCAATTGTCGACATCCTAAATGGCCAGGTGCTAGCTAGCCCCCATCTTATGGATCTAATGATCTCAATTACCAAATAATCAATGCCGTTAGAGGTTGTCACCTTCCATCACATTCTAAGAGAGGCGAATGTCTCTGCTAACAAACTCGCGCACCTCACAATAGGATCCATATGCACGATGCAGGAGCTTTGCCAACCTCCAGCCTCCTTAAGTCCTCTTTGATGACTTTGTCGGGCCTCATGTACCCTTCCCTCAATTTTAGTTTATTGTACTAGGTGTTTTGCCTCCTTTTATACCAAAAGAAAATTAAGATAGTATTATCAGTTGGTTACCCATCAAAGTTAAAAAGAAAGCCAATTATCCATCTTTACAAAAAAAGTTATTTTTGTTTTTATTTAATAAATTATATAGTTAAATATTTATTCAAGATATATTTTGGAAAAATAAGCTTTGATGAATTTTAACACATGTCACAATAAATTTATTTTAAGACTTTTTCAAAAAAAAAACAAAAAAGAATGATGTAGTAAAACATGACACAATAAATTTATTTAAGAGATAGGTGACCTAGATCTTGAAGATTACTAAAAGTTGGGTGACTTTGTAATAAAGAAAAGTAGAGTGATTTGAATATAAAAAATTAAAATTGAGTGTAATAAATTTTGATTTTGTAATATTCAAGTAACTTGTATATTGAAATTCAAAATTGAGTGACTCAAATAATATGTTGTACATTTGAGAGATGTGAGATTATTCCTTATATCACCTCCGTGTTTAACGATGTTTCTCTTGACTAAATTGGTTTGCCTTACGTTGCATGCTTGGTTATGACATGTGAAATTCAGAGTGAATTTTTTTTACACACACAATAAATCAAACTTGACACCTTATGTAACGCCCCCATAAAGCACGCCCCACACGCTTATTCAGACGACTCTTGAAACATTATTTTTGCTTAATATTTTATCTTGACTTGACTTTTAACTACTTTATAGTCAAGAAAATATATATGTGTGAAAACCAAAACAAATTTATAAAGTTTGACATTGTGAAAGACTTAATTATAGAAAAGACTAAGGTCACATTAACCAAATATTTGCTATCACAACTCTATTACTTGATATTTAACTAGTCTAAGTTCAAACTATGTGCAATCATCTTGTGTCATTATGAACATCATTGCGATCCACACCATCATCATCGTCACTTAGTCCAGGGTGACTTTCTGTGAGCTAACACCTAGTATGTAAAACTCGATTGAGGTAAATAAAATAAAAGATAGAACATGCTGGAAAAATAATTATAAACATCAGCACATAAAGACATATAGCAAAACATAAGACATGAATAAGTGCATCAAGATACAAATATCAATCAATTGGATTGTTTTCTTCTTTTAGCATTTTACTCTTTGACTTTATAGCATTCTTTTACTTAGAATAATATTTGTTCTATACATTCTTTTCTTTGCTTTCATCTTTACTTCTTTAATTTTCTTTCTTTCTTAAAAGTTATTTTTTAACTTCTTTCACCTTTCACCTTTCACCTTTCATCTTTTGCCTTTCATCTTTCCATCTTGCGAAGTACTCTTCATCTTCTAAGAAAATATCATGACACTTGCATGTATCTTTGTCAATGGTTGTAATCACGATGAATCACATTTTGCATGATAATTTTTTTGGTGGAATTATTGAATTCATTACACATAATGAAGAGGTCTGTTCAACAAGAATAATGATCGATTATTTTGCCTTCACTATCGTGGGGTTTCAATGTGTTGCCTTCTACCACATCCCATGCCTCTACCATTAACTTTCGTTCTTTTATCCCTTGACAATCTATGCACATGATACAACTTTTATTTTTTTATCTTGCTTATTTTAAACTTTTTATCTTTTATTTGGGCTTTTAATTATCTTTTAAACCTTTACCAACATCTCATACATCAACATTATCATAACGTAAATGTCTATTTTTATTAGTCATCAATCATCATCATCTCCTTGCTGAAATTAGTCTGTTTTTGAATCCAACGCAGTTTATTTTGTTGTTGCATGTCCTCTCCTAAGTTGGTGGGCGCAGTCCATTTTACGTGGGGTCTTTTCATTGATCAATCTTTAATCCTTCTAGGATTTTCTCCATTCTCTAGCACAATTCAGTTTTGGTGATGGGTCATCGTTATCCTAAGTTTATCATGGCTCGGGGGTCGGTAGAATGTGGCTTACATATGATCTCTATTTAGGGGTCAAGTAGACATGGTCCACGTTTGGGTGATACAATCCACGTCATGGTTCATGGTGTTCTCCCCGATTGATCGATGCATCCGCATCCACGACAACACCGTCCTTGTCGATCGTCAGGTTAAACATCGCTTTCTTTCGCCGTAACATATTTAAGATCAAAATTGTGTTTAGAAAATATCTAAAACTCCTACAAGGTATTTCAGTTATCATGGGAATTTAGTGTTTTTTCTATAAAATGTAGTACTTTAACTAATTGATAAATGAAAATAACATAAATCAATATAAATGCATACTATATGCATATACAATATTTGTTAATATCATTAAACAATATAAAAAATATTATTATTTTTCAAGTTTAATAGTTTTTGAAATTTTGTTTAATTTCAATGTAGTACATGAAAAATCATAGAAAACTTAATCAAACAAATTGATAAAATAAAAGGATTTGATTTTATGGATGAGAAAAAAACTGTTGAAAAGCATTGTTTAGTTAGATTCCATAACTTAATCTTGATGAAATCATTTGACCTTCTTACTATTCTTGCTATTCTTACTATTTGTAGTGCAATACTTGCAATTTGGTCAAGTAAAAGTCAGATCATTTTACATTCTTTATTAGTAACCATTTTTTTTATAATCCATCTATAATGAATATGGATTAAATACTATTTTTGATAAATTTTTCTTACCTAATGTAGTTATGTGAATTTAAAAGAAAAGTCTGTATCATATTTGTGCGTAATATTTTTTACTATTTTTTTAAAGTTCCCTTTCATATTATATATTGTGCATTTTGACATTATTTTTTTTTTCTTCTTTCTCTTGTAATCGATATCATCTCTATCAACAAAGAAGTAAAATTCATTTTTCCATACTTTTTTATTTCTATAAAATCTATATTATTATTATTATTATTATTATTATTATTATTATTATTATTATTATTATTATTATTATTATTATTATTATTATTATTATTTATAGTATTATTATCATATGATATTATGCATAGCAACGTTATTGAATCTCCCAATATTTATATTTGAAGATACAAAAAATCAATTAATGTTATAAAATTAGTAATCATGATTAACTATATATTACTATTATTTTCACAATACTTCTTTCTATTTCTAAGCCTTAACTTTGTACATTATTTATTGTTCTATCATATTTATTTATAGTATTAAATATTTTTATATATTTAGCTATTCACGATGCAAGAAAAGATCAAATAACTAAAAAAATCTATCCTATCGAAATGTCAAAATTTAGGAACCTTATTAGATTTAAGCTACTTTTATTTGATAGAACGTAATTGATACTATTAAATTACAAAGCCAGCTAAAAGATATATGAACAACTTTTCATATGATATAATGTCTACATTTTATGTTTTGGAGTTCACACTTGATAGTATTAAAATTGAGATGATGGATTTTATATTTTAATCATTTAAATTTAATACTATTATATTGAGTAGGCGCCTAAAAAGGAATTTCAAAAAATTTGCCTCACTAGTGTATTTTTTTTTCCTCTAAATGATTTTAAGCTAGAAAAACATTCTCTAAAAAATTATTGCATTTAATCAAGAATATCGTCTAACCAAAACCATTTTCATCCTACCATTGTGAACCCACTCAAATAATTCTTGGCTCAACCAATGGCTAGTGGTTAACTGTTAAGAGTTATAAGTTAGTTCTTTGATTGTTTGAACTTAGTAAAAAGATTGATAGATGTGGCAATTAAACTAACTGATTCTAGTATAACATAAATGCAAGTTTATATAATATTTTAATTATTACAAAATATATTTTTTCTGAAAAAGTTTAGTTTCAATGTATGGTACCCATGAAAAATCATTGAAAACTTAGTCAATCTAAAATAATAAAATAAATATTTGATTATGTGGGTAAGAAAAAATATTACTGAAAATATAAATGCGACATTTTAGAAATCAATCAATGAGAGAATAATAATAAGTTTACAAGAAAAGATAATATGATATCAAAATCGAATGCTTCATCACGTATGGTTGGTAAACATGAAAATTTCTCCTTTAGCCTATAAGTGATATTTAAATGAAGTCCTTTAATCTAACATGCTAGACCTATAACTTTCTTCTACATCTAATCTTGAGTTGAAAATACACAAATTTGCATCTTAATCTTGGCCAAATTTGACATCCAGACCTTTCCACTGAGTTTAATTCAAAATTCTTTAAACTTATTTTTTTAAAAATATTTATAAATTTTCATTTTTATCTCTTATGTATTTCTATATAATTTAAAATAAAAATATAATAATTACAAAAAATATATCAAAATATGAAAAAAAAGTCTAAGTGGAAACTCTTTTATCACGGAGGGGCTCCTGAGTTGCCTCAACGGGGGTGTCTGCCCCCTACTAACTCACTCTCTCCTTGACAAGGAGAAGGTGGTCATGGCCTCTCGCCCATGAGAGGTGGCAAGGGGAAGAGGGTACCAACCCTCTCCTCTATTACAAAGGAGGGGACACTAGCTCCTCCACTTACGTTTTCGTTGACCCACTTGCAATATCATCGGCGAGCACAAAGGATGGCAATCCCTTCGTACACCTATCCTTAATAAACAAATTTAAGGACCTATATCATAATTTCTAGATCAGTAAAGTAACACATTTAATTTAACATGATATCAAAGTAAAAAATTTTGAGTTCAAACCTCAAAGCAGCTCATATTAAAAATTATTTTCTTCTCTTAATTGTTTATGTGATGAGCTTTGGGTTAGACCAAACGATCGATAGGAAGAGCAACATTTATATGTATAGGTTTGAACTCGAGCAATATCTTTATATTTATATTCTTATCACTCATCCTCATGTGTGGACGACTGATCATTTTGGCATAATCCAAAGGCCAACGTGTTGACTGCTAAGAGAAAATAAATCACATTAATTTTTAATATGAGCTCAAAAAATTTGGTTTTGATATCATGTTAAAGTAGATGTACTACCATCAATCTTGAAAGATTAAGCCGATATGAAGAGCAACATAGGGAATTCTCATACATAATTTCCATATATATAAAAGTAGTAATTGAGGAGCTTGTTATCTCATAGTTTCTTATCCAATGATCATTCTTTTACCTACCCATCTTATAATCTTCCTCTGTTTTATTCACTTTCCCCCTTTTGTTTAAGGGAACTCTCATACATTATTTCCATATGTATAAAGTAGTAATTAAGGAGCATGTTATTTCATAGTTCCTTATTCAATAATTATTTTTTTTACCTACCCATCTTATGATCTTCCTCTCTTTTATTCACTTTCTCCCTTTTGTTTAAGGGAATTCTCATGCATAGTTTCCATATGTATAAAAGTAGTAATTAAGGAGCATGTTATCTCATGGTTCCTCAACCTACCCATCTTATCATCTTCCTACCTTTTATTCACTTTCCCCTCTTCCTCTCCATTTTGATTATGATCTTTTATGTATCTTTCCTCTTGGCTTGTGTTTGTGAAGCCACCAAATTCCCCTAAACTTTTCATCGAAAATATTCACCTTACCTCTATTAATGCACATCCAACTCTCACTTACCACAAACAAACATTAAAGTTCATCATTAGTAAAAAAAACCTTACTTATCCCTTTTAATGAGTTATATAATTATTAACAATGTTCATCTCTACATATCTACATATAACAAAATAACATATAAATCAATCATCCAATTACTTCAAGTTATTTTTAACAAGTGCACCCTCTACACGACTTATACATCACATGTGTCATTGCGCACTTGTTCGAACTTCAAATGAGTTGTTGGATGGATTGATTTTGGAATTTATATCTTTGATTTGCACATATATACATATATTTTTAATGTTATCCAATAATCAACATATATTCATACATCAAAGTGGTTTTATAAGATAATTGATTTTAAAAGAATTAAGATCATGTTAAAATGATCAAGATGCTACCCAACTCAAGCCTTTAATGATGACGAAAAAGAGAAAAATTCTGAAGTACGCAACTAGTTTAATTTCCTCCGCACAAATACACGGACCATATTTATTAGCTTCTTCTTTTTTCCGAATTCTCCGCGAAAAAGAGCTAAAGCGTTTGTAATTATATTAAAAGCTCATCATTACTCAATTTCACTTTATTATCACATTACAAATGTTGCAAAACATGTACACAAAAGTACAATGTAAATGAGTGTTTTTCTAGTAAGCAGTAATTACAAGTCCAAATAATCAGTTTTTATAGGAATCAATTCACAATAAAAAGATAAGGACAAATTGAAAGTTCTAATACCTTCCCTATAATTGTGTAAATTGGCCACCCATCTCATCTCTCAAACCAGATATTGATCCCCACCCACCATGGCTCATGAACCATCTTAGTAAAATTTTCCCCCTTTGGGGACACCTTAATTTGCATCTATCAAAGTCTTTTTCCCATTGAGGCAGACACACTATAAAGGACACTCCCCTTGTTATTCCCCTTGGCCCTCTCCTCTCTTTTTTTGCTCCCCCTCAACAGAATTTTCACTTCCCAAAGCATTTGATCCCCCACACCTCCTCTCCCCTCTCCTTTGTGTCACTGATTCCTCCTTCAAGTTTATTAACATCAGGTTCCAATGCACTAACTCTCACTCTCTTCTGTTCCCTCTGTATAACAAGACTACCATCACATCTATATCTCCTTCATCACCTGATATATATTATTTTATACCTCTTACAGCCACTACCATGTGTCGCAGCAAGGAGGCAACGCCAACTCCCTCTGATACAGTGCCAGCAGAGGAAGAACAAAGCAGGAACTGTGATCAAGGGAGCAGGAAGATGGCTTGTGGCCTGTTTCTGAGGTGGTCAAATGTGAAAGAGGTAGTAGTTTCATTACTGGTTTCTCTCATCAGTCGTCAGTGATCCATAATGTTTTGTTTGCACCGTCTGCATATCTGATCATGCATGCATTCATCTCTCGGACTGCTGCAAATTTTTTTTCGGCATTTTGCTCTTCTTTTCGAGACAAAAGCAGTTGCCGCTCATGATGATCAAAGCGTAACGAGAAGAAAGGTCTAAAGGTGTGAAGGGGAGTGTGGGTGCGTGTGGGTGCAAGGGGCGCGCGCGCACAGCTGCAGAAGAGGACGCAGGGAGAGGATGAGAGCCTTGTCCTGTACCTGGCCGGACAGCTAAGGCTGGAGGCACTGCGCGCCAGTGCGCGCACACGAGCAACGCCTTGATGCATGCTCACAAGTTTTTCGCAACCCCCATTTCGGCCGACGCGCGCGTCAGCACGCGATTGACCGGCGCCGTCGCCCGGCGCGCACCAGAGCTTCTTCCTCTCTCGCTCTGCGACCTCGGTTGCATCCATGGCTGTCGTAGCAGTATATTACTGCAGCGCAGTTCGTTCCTACTTCCTACGCCATGCATGCTATGTTTCTCTTGGCCATTAGCGACTGGTTCAAGGTTAAATGGCCTGAACCGTATGCTGTGGCAGGAGATGAGCACTTTAATTCTCAACTTTTCACTGGATTAATTAGTCTTAATTAACACTTGCTTTCTTCCTTTTGGTATGCATTTAATTATGAGATGTTAAATGGCCTAACAAATACAAGCTGATGATCCCATAGCACAGCACTATCCTGTGTGTGAGGAATCAGGGAGTTGTGAAGCATTCACTTCTTGCTGCCAAAGCCCATGAAGACTCGTCTCCATGAATCCTCTTTCTTATAGTCCAGGCTTGTCTTTTTTTTTTTTTTTTTTTTTTTTTTTTTTT
>LTAE01004129.1:34727-55565 GCA_001647135.1 Pontederia paniculata | reverse complement strand
AAAAGTATATCAACAATAAAATGTTGCCAAAAAGTCCCCATTTCAATATTATGATGCACCTTGGAGCCCTTCAAGAAAAAAATATTGCACCCTGCATGAAGAAAAAAAAAAGTCAGATAATGTGATATCAAAAGCATAACTACAAACATTTCTTGTGTGCATCCAAGTTCTTCTATGTGTTGACCTTCATTTTGTATATTATTTGCCTCCATGAAGTTACTCTAATGATGAAGAGTTAAATTCAAACAATGATAAGATTAAAAATGCTATATGTATTTTCAAGATATGTACTTGGTCATGCAATATTTTTAATAAATGAATTAAAACTTATAGTTCAAGTTCTGAAAATAGAAATAAGTAATTAGTGCTTAAAGGAGCAACATGAAAATTCAAGTTTAGAAAATACAAAACTTTGTTCTCTCGTACTAACATTTACAAAACTTTCAAATTTAGAAAATTCAACCTCTGTAATTATCAATAACAAAGTTAATAAGGGAGACAACTATAATATGGAATATTGGACTCTTGTGTTTTCATCATACAAGATCCAAAAGTTTTCCTTATATGCTGTTGACATTCCAATTAAACTATAATTATACATGAAGATGTAAAATTAATTGGAGCATGTCGTGCCTATCTTCTTGAAATTATATTTATTATAGCTGCAATAACCAATTTATCTAGTGTTGCTCACGTTGATGCATACTCCTTTTAATTTCTAAAAAATAATTAAAGAGAGAGAAGCAAACTTGCATAGAGCAGGCATCCACAGGTTGCAGGCAATTGTAGGTTGAGAGAGTTCGAATTCTGAAAATAAAAATAAAGAAATTAATGCATGAAAAAATAACAAAAAAAATTGATCTGAAACGGAGAAATTAAAAGAGAGAGAGAGAGAGAGATAGAGAGAGAGAGAGAGGAACTGAGCGCTCAGAGGTTGCAGCCGATGGGGGAATTGAAAGAGAGAGAGAGAGAGAGGACACTGAATGCTTGCAGCCCATGGGGAAATAGAGAGAGAGAGAGGACAACTTACAAAAGGTGGAGCGCAGCCTAGAGGTTGGAGTCGGCACCACCGCCCAGAGATTACACAATCACCGCCGGAGTTGGGAGGTCGTCGGCCAGCAGAGCAGCCTAGAGGTTGCAGCCGGCGCCACCGCCCAGAGGTTACACAATCACCCGCCGGAGTTGGGAGGTCGCCGACCGGCAGAATAAGGTGCCCTAGGCATTTTCGCCTAAGCAAGAGGAGAGAGAAAGTTTAAGCTAGAAAAAGAGGAGGATAGGGTTTTTGTTCTAAGTTCAAATGATATCTACCATTAAAATTCATCTGACAGTATATATAAATTCATCTTAACTTAAAAGAAAATAAAAGTAAATAACTTAATCTGCAATCGTCAAAATCTAATCGAACGGATGTTTTTAATGCTCAGTAGCCTGCAGAGCAAAAACGCTCAGCAGGCTCCCTTTACCCTTTTTTTACAAAGTAAATTAGCAAACACCAAATTTTTCCTCAAGTTTGGAACATGAAGAACATTTACTAATGTCAATTTCTTTCCAGATGTGAAATTTAGTTCCACTATTCTTTGTCCAAGAACTTTTGCCGAATCATTGTTTCACATGGTTGTGTTTGCCGAATCTCAGTCTAGTTCCGGTTAATTCTGCCAAATGAAATGACATGGCATAATTTTCGAGGTGAAATTAAAACATTGGAACCGGGCATCACGTGACCCGGTTCCAATGGCTTAGGTTCCACCAAAATGGAACCGAGTGTCACGGGAGGGGGTGAACCCCTCCCACTTTATTTATTTTTATTTGACGTTTTTTCTTTTTTTCTCCCTCTCTCATACATTTTTTCTTCTCTCTCATTTCTCCCACATTTTTTTCCCTTTTTCATCTCTCTCCCAAATTATTCTTTTTATTTTCTATTACATTTATAATTTATTTTAAGTTTATTTTTTTTATTTTATCTTTTTTATCTCTCCTCTTTCAAAATATTTATTTTTTCATTATCATTATCTTAATTTAATAATTTATTTTTTTTATTAATTAACTCAGTCATTTCATTATAAAAACCACATTAACTTTTTTTATTATTTAAAATAATAATCAATTCAAATGAGTTAAAATATTTAATATTTATTAAATAGTTTTTTTGTTGTTAATATTTATTTATTATTTTCTGATTTTATAATAATATTATATTTTAAATAGATGTTAAAAAACCATCCAAAAAATTTATTCAACTTAATATTTATCTAGTTTACAAAATAAATTTTATCTTTTCAATTCTCATATTTCTATTCAAACACTCATAAGAACTAATCTATCAAATCAACTTTTTAATTCTCATCATTGCATTTTAATTCTTCCAAACACTATTGGAATTAATCTTTCAAATCAATTATTCATCAAGAACCTAGGAGAATCTAAATTCTCATTGCCAAACTCTACCCATAAGAACTTCTCTATTGGCAACATCTTCATAAGTTTTAAATTGCTCACGATCTTTACAAACATGGACAGTAGCACCTGAATCAACCCACCAATCATTATGTTTGATAGTTGATGTCATATTGACTTCGGTAATCACACCAATTTGAATTTTCTCAATTCCATTGGTGATTGCAACCAAGTCCTTTTCTTCAATGATATTAGCTTTGGACGCAGAAACTTCCTTGAAATTGTTACTGTTCTTTAACAGTCTGCATTCTTTGATGTAGTGTCCCCTTTTGTGACAATGGTGGCACATTCCTTTTTTTTCAAATCTTGCTTATCTTCCACATTTGGGGAAAATTTTCTCTTGTCTTTCCATGCATTCTTTTTCTCAACTTCACCAACATGATTCACTTTAAAATTTTGGGAAAGATATATAGCATTACGCTTTCTATTTTCTTCTTCAATGTGTAAATGCCTTAATATCTTTTCCACTGTGAAGTCTTCTGCTATATGCAAGAGTTTCTTCCTATGATCATTCCAAGTTGAAGGCAACTTAGATATAATTGCCCAACTTGTAATGTTTCAGGAATTTGAACTTTCAGGTCACTAAGCCTATTTACTAGGACTTGTAATTCATGAACTTGATCCAAGATGAGAATGTTGTCAAACATTTCAAATTCAAAATATTTCATCACAAGAAATTTGTTGGTATATTATCGCTCGGTATTGTATTTCTCCTTCAGAGTCTTCCAAATTTTAGTAGGAGACTTGGTCATGTACAGATCATAGAGACGATCGGACAAGGTGTTCAAGATGTGTCCTCTACACGAGAACTCATCATCTTCTCTCTTTTTCTTTTGCTCCGCCACTTTTGCTATTTCTTCTTGGCTTGCATCATCGGCTGGTTCTACTATTAGCTCCACTCCGGATTCAGGACATAAGCGACATTAAACACGGTGAGTAGGAACATCATTTTGCCCTTTCATCGATTAAAGTTAGTATCGTCAAAACGATCCAACTTCATGAACTCTTGATTCATCACTTTGAATGCAGCATTTGCTTCAGTTGCCATCTTCGTAGTAACTCTCTCTAAAATCGTTGGGAATATTGAAGGGAAGATGGAACAAAGGAAGATTTCGAGGCACAATGAATCGCTATCTTTAGAGAGTTATTTTCTCTCGCACAAAGTTGCTATTGGGTTTCGACAACAACACTCCTAGGATACAACGAAGTAACTAGAGCCCGTCAACTAGCAATGTTGGAGAACTCTCTATCTCTTATTCTTACAAATTTATAACTCTTTTTGTTGAACAAATTTATTTTGGAGCTTGTTATTTATAGATGACAAATGAGTGCAACCTTACATGAAAAGGTGAAAGAACACATCTTTTCACTTGCATCTATTCATAAAATAGTGCAAAGTTGTTTTTCATACACAACTACTTCAATAAGCACTTTTCTACTGTTCACATTAAAATTAATTTGAAATTTAAAATATACAAATTTCAACATATCTTGTTGATGCTAATCAGCTACATCATGATCTTGGGCATGATGTCTTTGATCCCTAGGCTCGTCCCGCTTCCGTCGAGTTGTTGGTGATAGACACTTAGTACAAGTCGAAGGAGTCCAAGTCAGAACCAAGGATGCAGGTGGACTCAAAGTTGTTGAGAATGTAGATGGATGTAGTGGAGCTGGTGGTGGTTGGATGGAGAGGAAGGCCGCTGCTGCCATCGATGACAATGGGGACGCTGAAGGAGAAAGCAAGGTTGGGTATGATGAGGGTTCGGGAGAGCGGCATGAATCCTCCGGCGGCGGCAATTTCTCGTCCCACCGGAGGAATCACTTGCATCCAAGGGCGGAGGGAAGGGAGTTCAAGGGGGTGCACATATAGATGTAGTTTAGTAGTTCTAGACATGTGAAAGGTCGGATACTTGGTCAGCCGTCCACATATTGATCAATATGTTGCAAGTTCGAATCTACCCATTTTGCATGTTTTAATTTTTTTTGTGCTCGCAACCCATCTTAAAGCCCAAATTTGATCATCGGCCCACAGCGAATTGAATTATTTTTGGAGTCCAAATAGTAAATTAAATTAGTGTTGAAGTCCAAATAAAATTAATATAGGAATGTAATCACATTATTAACTTTATCTACATAATTAGCTCAATTTATATTGAAGCCATCATTATTTTTTCTTAAAGTTGCAAAGAAAGCCTTGGAACTTAAGTCATTTTCTCCATAGTTATTTTTCATTATACTTATATTCTTTTATTTTAACATCAATTTTTTGCATATTAATAATGATTAATTTTATATATATTTGATTTTCAAAAATAACATATTGAAATTTTNTACTTATATTCTTTTATTTTAACATCAATTTTTTGCATATTAATAATGATTAATTTTATATGTATTTGATTTTCAAAAATAACATATTGAAATTTTATCTAGAATTTTATTTTCATATTATTTATATTTTATCAAATTAGATTTGTTTATTTACTTATTCTTTTGTAGATTTTTCTTAATTAATTTATAATTTGCTCAAATTAAGTTTAATGTTTTTTTTAACAGTTAAATATGAGAATAGAGAAATATTTTAAGAAAAGATCACTCCCACCACAAAAGATAGTTTATGGCGAAGAAAGTAGAATAAATATTAGAATTATCAAAAAATAAAATCTTATCGAAATAAATTATTAGAATAAATATCATAATTATTTAAAATATTCTTTATATTATTTTTCATACTATTCTATATTTTTATGATGATATTAATTATAAATGTGCACCCGTGAATAGTTTGTCTAGTTCTGCCCTTGCTTGCATGGCTCCTCCACCTCCCATGTCACCACTTAATTCCGACCAAACAAAAACATCTCTCTCATTGGCTTTATTTTCTTGTTTTTTTTATTGTACTATTTGGAATAATGAAATCTTGATATAAATGTAAAAAGAACCATCTCTGATTATGATGAAGTTTACAACTATATTTTTTTTGTCATCCAAATGTTAGAAAGCTAAAGTGTCGAATTGTTTCCATTTAATTTTGTTGTATTTTATGTTTTAATCTCAATATTCAGCTTCAAACACTTTTAATATCCCTGGAATGTTTTTTTTTCTTATTGGTATTCTCATTAGTAGTAATAAACTAAGCTAAAACTAGTAGCTCAATGTAATTGCATTATGCACCTACATATAATCTTCAATCAATACGTAGCCTACCGCGTCGTGGCCGGCATCATCCTGACTTTCTTCCACGACGCATTCTTTGTCGTCGTAG
The DNA here is from genome assembly GCA_001647135.1 of Pontederia paniculata. Taxonomy (NCBI): domain Eukaryota; kingdom Viridiplantae; phylum Streptophyta; class Magnoliopsida; order Commelinales; family Pontederiaceae; genus Pontederia; species Pontederia paniculata. The sequence continues at coordinate 49,846 of LTAE01004129.1, read as the reverse complement.
CTGCCACCATCCTGAATTTCTTCTTTGCTCACTTGCAAACTTTCCTCGACGTCGTTGCTCGAAGCTTTCTCCATGCCGAAATCTTGTTCATCGGTTTGTTCCTCCGACTCAGAGCCATCTTCGACAACTTCTTCGCTGTGACCGACATCATCTACGGTTTGTTCCTGCAAGTCGGAGCCGTCTCCGGCATAAGATATCTTCGCCAACGAGCGCCCGAACGAAATTTGAAGGTCATCTTTCTTCGCTGGGTCTTCTTCTTTTTCTTCTTCGGAATCTTCGCAATGTTCATCGCCTGTTTGTTCCTCTGAATCGTAGTCATCTTCTTCATCTCCGAGCAGAAAGTAACATGCAAAGTCTCTAAGCCGGCACTGGATCAAGTAACGAGCGCCCGTGAGAAGTGTTGCGCCGACCCATCGAAGCTCGGAGCAGTTCAGGAAGTAAGAGCCGTCGTTGTCCAGGGGGCTTGATCTCATATCGCACGACACGTCGTGGCCGCAACCACAGCAACGGCAACGGCAACGGCAACGGCAACGGCTGCGGCGGCGGCAAGAGGCCATTTTTTTTCGATAGAAGAAAGGTGTGGGGAAACCCACATGGAGTGAAGTTACATAGAAGATGAAAAAAGTGAAATGCGGGGTAAGGGGACCCCTACAATGTCGCCAAAAAGTTGAGGCCCTAGGCTGGAAGGTGGGGTATCAAGCACGATTACGCCATCTATACTTGGGATTGTTAAGGCGAGCTTCGCGAGTGAGTCAGCAGCTCCATTCGCCTCACGTACAGTGTGCTTGATGCACACCTGCCAGTTACGCCTCAGGATGTCTGTCCCTGCCGAAACTAGGAGCTGGAGATGTCGCCCCGGGGAGGCAGATTTTGATAAGAGTTGAGTTGTCTCTTTACTGTCGGATTCCAAAATGACCTTGCGAAAGCCCTTGTCCCATGCAAGGTTAAGGCCTGTAATGGCACCTTTGAGTTCAGCTTCAATGGGAAGGGCGCAACCAAGGTCTGCGGTGAAGCCTGCATGCCATTGACCATGCTCGTCACGTAGGAGTCCTCCTGCGCTAGCTTTGCCCGTTCTGGTTAGTGATGAGCCATCAACATTAAGTTTGATCCATCCAGCTGGTGGTGGTTCCCATTTGATCAGTCGGAGCTCTCTCCCTTGGCCTGAATTTGATGCTTCGAGGAGTGAGGCCATAGTGAAGTTGGCTGCTGTGTTAAGGATGGAGACGTGGGGGAGTGGAGGAGGGGGGCAGCCATTGAAGGCGAGTTTATTCCTCCAGTTCCAGAGCTTCCAGCAAGCTGTAGCGAAGATTGTGGCCCATGATGTACTCCTTTGGGTCCTCCTCCTTAGCTTTAGGTTCGTCTGGAGCCAATCCTGCAGATGAGAGTTGAAAAAGGTAGTTAATTTGTTAGCTGGGACAAGGTTGTGCCAAAGTAATCTCACCCGATTGCAATCACGGAGAGCATGGAGGATAGATTCATCTCTGTTCAAGCATAGTGGGCAGGTACTTGAGCTGGTGAGGTGGCGTCGGAACCTTTCCGCATTTGTCATTAGTCGTTCATGTGCAACAGACCATAGGAAAGTGCGCACGCGTTGCGGTCCCTCTAGCGTCCAAATAAGGTTCCAAACTGGTTTTGATGGTTGCCAGGAGCTCGCTTTGAGAAGTTTATAAGCAGACCGCACCGAGTAAATGCCCGAAGCTTCCGCTGTCCAGCATAGGGTATCAGAAGTTTGGTTGTCTAGTGTAATTGAAGCTATGTCCATGAGTGTCTTCGTGTCCAGGAGATGCTCAAATTCCCCCCATTTCCATGTCCTGCTTGTCGCTTGCATGTCAGCCACTTTCGCTCCGAGGTAGGGAGGTGGTAGTCCCGATCTTGTAATGTCTCGTAAGGGGGGTGTTTCAGGGATCCAACGGTCAGTCCAAAAACTTGCCCGATCCCCCGAGCTTACGATCCATTGTGCCCCAGAGCTAACTGAGTTCCAGGCTTTAGATATGGCTCGCCATAGCCAGGAGTCGCTTGCTGAAGTCTTGAGGGTGAGACCCTGATCGATTCGTCGAACGTACTTACCTCTCAGTACACGGGCCCATAGTGAGTCGGGTTGGTAGTGGAGACCCCATCCTAGCTTGGCAAGGGCAGCCGTATTAGAAGCTTTGAGGTCACGAAGGCCAAGCCCCCCATTCTCGCGTGGTTGCGCAATTATGTTCCATGCTACCGAGTGAGTTCGTCTCTCATTTGGTTTGTGTCCCCAAATAAAGCTTCTGCACCATTTTTCGACCTCCGAACAGATTTTGTTTGGAATGGGCATAGTTTGCATGATGTGAGAGGGCATTGCTTGGAGGATGGATTGTGTGAGGGTCACTCGTCCCGCGAGCGAGAGGGAGCTCAATGTCCAGCCGCCGATCCAGTTCTTGACCCGGTTCACCAGTCTTTGAAAATGTTCACTCCGGATCCTGCCATGGACTAAAGGAACTCCCAGATATCTACCCATCGTTGAGGCAGGGGTGAAGGAGCAATCCTGTAGGATCCTATTGCGAGTGGGAGGAGTGACTGACTTGGAGAAGTATATTAAGGATTTCCCCTTGTTAATCTTCTGACCTGATGCAGCACCGAAGCTAGCAAGGATGTTCCTGATCGTGTGTATTTGTGTTGTTGAGGCTTCCGCGAAGAGGAGGAGGTCGTCCGCGAATAGTAGGTGTGAGATTGCTGGTCCTCCTCTACCGGCTCGTAGCGGCTTCCAATTTCCTGACTCGACGCTGAGGTGGATCAGGTGTGATAGTCTTTCCATGCAGATGACAAAGAGGTAAGGAGAGAGAGGGCAGCCTTGGCGTATGCCTCTGCTCATGGGGATGCCTTCTGATGGTTCACCGTTCCAAAGTACACGGAGAGACGCTGAGGAGATGCAACCCATAATAGCTTGGATGATGCTGTTTGGTATCCCTACAGCGGCTAGGGAGTCGTTGATGAAAGCCCACTCCAGTCTGTCAAATGCCTTTTCTAGATCGATTTTGATTGACATGAAGCCTTTCTTCCCCTTCATTCTTCCCATGGTGTGGACAAGCTCTTGTGCTATGATTATGTTCTCCTGTATGTTGCGTCCGGGAATGAAGCTAACTTGGTTTGGGGAGATAATTTCAGCGAGGATGCTCCTGATTCTGTTGGCTAGAACCTTTGTTACGATCTTGTAATTGACATTGCAAAGGCTGATAGGTCGAAAATCACTAAGTGTTGCTGGTTGTTCAAGCTTTGGAATGAGAACTAAAAAGGTTTCATTGGTTGATCTTATGGAGTGCCCCTGTTCGAGAGCCCCCTTGACAAAGCTGATTAGGGAGAGTTTGATGTCTTCCCAATTGTGTTGGTAAAATATTGCTTGGAACCCGTCTGGTCCGGGCGCTTTGTAAGGTTGCATGTCGAAGAGGGCCTTCCGGATTTCTGCTTCACTAACTGGCCTTCCAATGTTTTGAAGACTGCTAGTGTGAATGGCGGGAAAGCACCAAGGTATTTGCGGTGGCGCTTGGACGAGTTCCGAGCGGTATAGGTTGGAATAGTGATCCTTTGTCATGGCTCTCAAAGTTCCCTCATCGTCGGTCCAGGCTCCGTCTGGTGTCTTGAGTGTCTTGATGTGGATCCTTCTCCTCTTTATGATTGCTGTAGTATGGAAATAACGGGTGTTTTTATCTCCGGCCCTTATCCAGTTGCATCTTGACTTTTGAAACCATAACATTTCCTCCTGCGCTAGTGTTCTATGAAGATCTACGGAGAGGTCAGCTTCCAATTTCCTCAGGTGTGGGAGTGCCCGATGCTGTGTTACTCTTTGGATTCCTTCGAGCCTGGCAAGTAGCCTACTCTTCCTTCGTTCGATTTGTCCAAATACAGTGTGGTTCCATTTTTTAACTTCACTTTCAAAAACTTCCAGGTTGTTTTGGAGGGTGGCAGTAGTAATCCAAGTTTTTTGTAGGAAAGTTTTAAAATCCCTGTGCATGTGCCAAGCGGCTTGGAACCTAAAAGGCCTATGTTTACTTCTTCCGGACTTGTCGTCAGTTGAGAGCAGTAGAGGGTGGTGGTCAGATTTGATCCTAGGGAGTACGCGGACAGAGGCTTCAGGGAAGGTCAGCCTCCAGTCTGCATTACAGATGGCGCGGTCGAGCCTTTCCATGATTTGGTCACCTCCTTTGCCACCTAGCCAGGTGAACTTCGGGCCGAAACTGCTGATATCCATGAGAGCACAGGAGGTGAGAGTCTCTTGGAAGGCTGCAATGGAAGAATAGAGGGGTCTCCCACCGCCCTTCTTCTCGTCGGGGTCCAAGATAGCGTTGAAGTCACCAATTAAGAGCCACGGGCCCCTACTGGAGCTTTTCCATAGCTTGAGTTGGCTCCATAGTTGGTCTCTGTTCTTTTCGTGTGGATCTCCATAAACAGCAGTAAGTGTCCATTTGGATTCGTCATGTTCAATGAAGCAATGCATTGCCTGCGGATGTCTGTCCAAGACTGTAATGCAGACAGATGATGATTTCCAGAGCACCCAGATGCCTCCTGCAAAACCTCTCGCTTCAATCCTTTCCGCTGAGAATTCTTTGAAGCTTTTGCATACTTTGTCAGCAGCACATCCACTAATCTTGGGTTCAATAATTATAACTACTTCTGGTTTCTCCTTTGTGATGTAGGCTTTGCATGTGCGCCGAAAACGACCGTCTCCTGCGCCACGAGAATTCCAACATAGTAAACGCATTAAACTGATTAAGAAAAATGGTAAGGTGAATGTTCACCGGGTTCTCTCCAAGACTTCAGAGGCAATGCCAACCATGTCGGATGGTCCGTCATGTATTTTTGGCTCCTCATCTTGTCTTGAATCCGTCATCTCCTCGTCTTCTTGATGGTGTATTGAGCTATTCCTGAGGCGAGATGGCCCGGGGTCATGCAGCGGGTTCGCCAGTGCTTGGCTTTTGCGAAGAAAAGCTGCGGCATCAGGGTCGCTGTAGACTCGGTCGGCTTCCATTTGCGCTTCAGGGAGGTATGCTTCCTTTGTTGTTTTGTATGTCCTGGTGGTCTCCAGTGTTGTTGGCAGGACGACATTTCCGCTCGTCTTCCTTTTTGCTATATCTTGTTGTTGATCAGTTGATTTTTCTGCATGTGTATGGGTTTGAAGCGTAGTCGGGCTTTGGGCTTTTGGCGAGCTTGGGCCAACTCTGGGTGAGGTCTCGTTCCTATTTCCTTTTGTTGTCCCGTGTTTATTCCTGTAGGTGCCCATCTCCTTTGGCATGCTATGTGGGCGCCCTAGGCTGGCGGTGTCTACAAAGGGTCTGTCCGGATTTGCCGCAAGCATGGCGGCGCTTGCTTGCGCCTGGTCATCTTCCTCATGGAGAGTACGGAAACGTGACCCCTGAGTTGATTGGCGCTTTTCCCGTGTGTAGGAGGTTGAGCCCGCCGCTCCAGCGGTTCTTGGTTTGCGCGCCTGCCGTTGGACGAGTGTCCATTCCCCGTACGGATTGTGTAGCGGGTCGAAGTTGCCGGCCGGCCGTTTTGGTGCTGCCGGTCCCCCGGTGGCGCTGACTGGCGGTTGCACAGGATCTTCGGTGATTTCACCAGCCTGGACTGGGGCTGCCGCTGAAGGTGCGCTGCATGTGTCCTGCCGGTGTCCATATTGCCCACAGTTGAAGCATATCATGTGTATTCCTTCATATTCTATTCGATAGGTTCTCCGGTGAATTCTGACCCATGCGCGGAGTCTGCGGGAGAGATCGAGTTCCACGCACATTCTAGCGAAGTTGCCTTTCTCATGGTCGACGGTGTCCTTGTCAACTCGTAGAGTTTTGCCCAAGCCATTTCCGATCTCTGTAAGCAGGTCTTCATCATAGTATTCCATTGGCAGTTTTGGAATTCTTGCCCAGACTGCAACTCTGTTGATTGTTGTCTCCTCCGGGTCGAAGTCAGGTGTCCATTTGCGGATTGTAAGGTAGTGGCCTAGGATCGTCCAGGGGCCACCATGTAGTGCAAATGATCTGTCGTTGGCAGAGGTGAATCGCACTGAGAAGAAGTCATTACCTAGGCTTGAGATTTTCATCTCCGCTTTTGGTTTCCAGAGCTGTTCAAGCCTTTTCCGGAGTGTCATGTATCCAACGCTTCTCCCTAAGACCTTGATGATCAGGTTGCCCCAGAAACTGGAGCGGAGGTTGTGCAATTTTTCCTTTGAGACGTGGATGACGAGTCCGAGCTCGGAGTCTCCCAATGGATCTTCTTCAGGGTCAGTTTCTTCCTCATCTGAGTCCCAGCATGGCGTCATGGAGCTGGGGTCCTCGGCTTCGAGGAATGAAGGTGGTCCCTGGTCACCTCTTACTGCATCGCTGATAGATCGGCCTTCTGAGGCCTTTGCGGGGATGCCCTGTTGCTGTCCTTCCCGTGTTTCCATGGTGGAACCCAGGGGAGGGAACTCGCTGGTGGGTGGTGGTTTGCTCAGTGCGCCCTTTGGTCTTTTCTTGGTGCGCCAGAGGAGATCGCCGTCTTCATCTTGCAAGGCCTGTTGTTGGTCTTCAGAGTCCATCCGATAGGGGCGATTGATTAATGTGGCGGCAAGAGGCCATGGACGTGCTTTCTGAGAACAGTTTTTTTTTAATGCTTTCTCGAGTAAAAGTTTCTGTTAAATAACAGATTTAAATAAGAGATGAAGTCCATTATTATTAAACTAAATACTAACTAGTACTAAAATTAATAAATCCTTTTGGAAGCGTATACGAATACGAATACCATTAGATAAAATATCATTAATTTTTATTATATCTTTATAAGATAATTATATTTTTAACTAACAAGAGATAAGAATTATAAAAATGAGAAGATAATATATTGTTCAATTATGAAACAAAGAAAATAAGTTTTTTTTCNTTATATCTTTATAAGATAATTATATTTTTAACTAACAAGAGATAAGAATTATAAAAATGAGAAGATAATATATTGTTCAATTATGAAACAAAGAAAATAAGTTTTTTTTCCAATCATCTCATAATATTATTGTATTCTGATACTAAACGCCTACTTTTATCTTAAGATAATAATGATAAGGAGGTTATATGAATCTTGATAACAAAAATATATTCCATTTAAAAGAATAAATTTTCTACGTATTTGTACTTTGTTAATTAATGATATGATGATAACTCTCGTATTTTTATCGAATTGTATTCTTCTTTTCCAATTCTATGAACTAAAAGAAAATGAAGTCATAACACTTCAAAATTAGTCAATATATTCTGTAATCGTAGAATTAACTAATTAATGTATGGAATGATCGTTATTTTCGGATGGAATAAGTACGACAACTTTGAATATATATCTTTTGTTAAAAAAATTTTGTGTTCTCGACATTAAATAAACAAATATTTTAAACTTTTAAGATAGAAATTTTTTTCTTTAATGCCTACAGGAATCGAATTCGATTTTACTAACTCTTATCATCCTTATGTCAATGGAACTTGAATTAATGGATATATTGATTTAATGCAAAGAAAAGTGCCAATTCTACTTTTACGTCAAGTGAAGTTAGTTATAATTTTTTTATGATGAGAAAAAAAATATTTTACAAAGAGACATAAAGAAAAGTATATATAATGTACTTACCTAATAGAGATGTTGAGCATATTTTAATCTTTTAATATATAATCAATAATTAATTTTATAAGTCATAATTATTTATTAATTTTATGATTCATCACTAATTATGGATTAGATGATTATACATATGTTCCTGATAAGTGTATATGGAGATATCTTTGAATGTGTTCATATTATACGATTAAGATAAATTTTGCGATCTTGTTCATTTACCTACATAAAAACTATAAAGAATCGCAACTAAAAAATAAAATAAATATGAGAAACACATATGAGTTGAAAAATAATAATAATTACTTGTTCTTACCTTGTGTGATTGAATGCTCCTTTTAGTTCGTCCCTAATGATATTGCACTATTTTAAAACATATTAAAAGGCAAGTCTATTTTCAATAAGAATTAAAAGCCAGCAAGTACACTTCTTCTAGGAAAAAGTAAATAAACGAAAAAAAAAACAAGCCGTGTTTTTCATTGTAAATTATCTGCATGCACCACCGAATATTGTTTTGAATTGTAAATTAATTACTATCTTTTTTGCTTAAATGATATTACGAATTTTTATTTATTGTATGTAAAAAATATATTGAGATAATTAGTCGTGCAGTTCGAGGCAAACTAAATTAATTGGGGTTACGGAATGACAACCAGAAAAAGAAAAGATAGATGCATACAAAATTTTCTAGTGTATAAATGTTGAATTTGTATTCTTTTATAGATTATGAAGTTTAATTCTTGAAGTGTGTAAATTAAGCTCTCTAACTTTCTGCAAAAGAAACATAAAATATGTAAAATACTTGAAGAAGCTTCAAAAGGCCAAGGACTACAAAATAAAATATACGAATTTTCACACATCAGTGCATCAATTATTATAGTCAAATATAGTTGCATATATAGATGAGTATGACCGCCACCATTGCTGTCAATCAACACAGTTTTCTTTGCTCGTCGATGGTTTGCTGGAAGGCTGCCTTTGGAAGAAGGAAAGGCTTCCAATAAAACATAGTAGAGGAGTTCATTTACTTCTCCTTAATTAGCAATTGGAATTTTTAATTACGTTTTGAATGCTTCTGGATTATAAGTTTATATTATTCAATCAATAATAGTTAATGATAGCAAGAGGGTGATAATTTAACATAATTTGATTAATGATAATTAATTATACGTTTTGAATGCTTTCATTGGTGATGAATCTGATAATGAATTGTTGTTAACAACAATAAGATGAGAACTTTCTTAATTCTAGAATATAAAATAATCGATAAAGAAAACCGATAATATAAATAAAGAATACTATATTCCAATGAAGTGATACTCTCGAACAAACATGTTTCCATAATTAGTATTGAAGTTCTTTGGGCAGCAAACACAAAGCTTCGAGTTGGAATAGTAATTTTGCATTTGAACCCCAACAAATACAGTTTTACTTCTCTCTTCTCTCTCCTCTCGAATCAAGTGCTGGTAATCCTAGAGACACCCAAGAAAATGGTATTCTTAGTTATGTTTAGTACAATCTTGCTTTACAATGCAGAACTATAAACGTTAATCCCTCCTCCAACTTTGATCCAATAATCTCTTCTCCAGCATTCAAACTGAATACCAGCTGACATCTATCTATAGGAATGCCACAAGATCCTAAAGTTGACAATGCAAAAAACAAAATCTTCTAAATATCCAAATCGTCATCTGGATCCTCATCCGAATCAGGGCGCTCATCATCAGAATCACGAATGTAATGTATTTCACCCTTGTCTGAACTATTAGTGATGTCCCCTGTGGAAGTCAATGTATGAGGGTGCAGCAAACTTGATCCCCTGTGGCCCTCGCCAACAGGATACCGCCCATCATATATTTGTATCGCCTCACCATTTCCTGTAATCACAGAGTAGACAAATAAGAACAAAGATAAGGTTATATATCCGTTTTTAAAATAGTACAGTTTAAAAAGACCATATAGATTATCTGGACGCATAAAAAAATAAATTGATGAAATTTATCATGGATTGCATGAGTGAACTATGTGATTCAAGTGTTGATGAAATGAGAATGGCATGCAACTGATCAATCTAATCTCAAAGGCAATTTGATATACTATACACAGATGAGTATAAATAACCATCATACATTTTTTTGTGTAGGTTTGTTTGCCAAATAATGGGTGAAGTTGTATGCAGCACACAACAAGAAGCAGATAAAATGGGTTATGCAGATATCCTGTGCAACTATCATTCATCATAAGTCAATACCAGGAAATCGAAAACAAGCAACTTATTGTGGTACTCGTTCAATAACAGCTACAATAAGAGATTCAATATTCTCTTATTTGACCAAAAAGTCAGAAATGCTCTAGTATTATATAAATCTGTACCCTGATGTTCAAATGGAAGAATAACATTCGCCCTGTCAACACGCTCCTTATCTGATAGCTGAAGATTGAATTGTACCTGATAAACAGAGGAAAGAAAAAAGACATCATCAGAGCACTCACTTTTGGCATTTAGACAAAACAAAACTTGAGGAACAAAAATAGTGAAGTCATGAGGGCTCATACTTAAGCACTTACTTTTGGCAGAAGATTCCTGTTGAAAATGGTTTCTTCAGCTGACATAGTTGCAAATTTCATGCCAAACTGCTCCACTTGTGCCTCTTCATACTATAGAAACGCACATAAATTATCTCTTTAGCTCTTTTTCTTTTAAAGAAAGGAAAATATGAGGAATATAAGGGCAGAAAGTATGATGTGCATGATTTTTGGAACAAATCCATAAGGCATGTGTACTAACATGAAAACAAAAGTGTGACGGAGAGAGAGAGTACCACTACTTTCACTCTTCCATTTCGACGCTTAATGCGAATGCTAAATTTTGCTTTGCAAGGATTATCTTCATTCAATGGCAGATTGTGTGAACTTCTTTGCCCCTCAAAATATTGCAATGTTGGCTCCAAAGTAGCTACCATAGTAGAAAGGTACTCAAGAGCTGTTGAAGCCCTAGATTCATGAAGGTCTGAGTGTATTAACCAAAATATACATGAAACCTGATCTGAAATTAGAAGAATAAAATGTCAGTAGATTAAAGATACAAATCACCAAGAGTTTGTGCATGGAAAATGCCTAATGGACAATTGTCCTGGAAATTTTTTTGGGGGGATAATGGAATAGTTAATTTCAACACAATGTCATGCAGATGCTTATCAGATCTTTGTTATCATCATTTGAGTCATAAAGTCACAGACGGTGCATAATTCTTTCAGAGATAGGTTGTATTTGTTTTCTTGAATTGAAATCTACTTTATTGGGCTCGAGTATGTACATAAACAGATAATCCTCTTCTGACGTAGGAAAGAGGTATTAAAGAAAAGAGAAGAAAACATTTCAGCATCCTTCAAAAAGGTTAAAAAGAAAGAGTACTAACATTTGTTTTATTCATTTTTTCTTGCCTCTCATAAATTAAAAAAAATACAAAAACAAGAAAACCATGAAAATATTGATATTTATTTCTTTAGCAATTTTGCATTGTAATCTCAGTAGGTATCATGTCTTTCACATTGATATATGTCTCAATGAATCAGGTTCATTTAAATCATGTGGCATTTGAGTACTGAATGAGAATTAAACATTTATATATTAGGTGATTGCCTTCCAATTTACTTTATCTTACTCTCTAATTAGCCGTTTACAACTATGAGCATTTTTGCTAGTATTTCTTTTTAAACAGGAATTACTGTTACTATTCTTGCACATTTACTATCATATTTTGCTTTATCGGTTGCTGTTCTTTTATTCAGAGGGTGTTTCCTTCTGTATCAGCTTATAATTTTATTACTTCAGTTAATTTATCCATTTGGGTCTTAACGTGAACTTATAATGTCAAGCAACAGTATTTCTAGACCAATGATCCAGGATCCCTCTCAAAAATAAATGATATAGGATGCAAATGTGATAACCTTCTTATTGACTTATACTCAACTAGACAAACCAACACCATTAACCTCAAACACCCACTAACATGCCATATTACATTATGAGATGCCTCCATATATGGTTATTGTGTTCATTCATCAATTCAGTCACTGCTTTTCAAATAATCTGCCCATCACGATGGTTGCAATCCTTCCATAAAACCCAGAACCATCATATGACACTCAACTTCAACCTCCTTTGGAGTTAGTACAACTGTTGTAGAATTTCACTATTTGAAATCTCTTGTTCATTATGACATTTATCCACCTTACATACTGGCTCATGTTAACCTTGGTTAGTCTCCCCTTATCACTTCTACGTGTACTTCCACTTCTTGTCTGTCTTAACCTAACACCATTTAGTAGCACAAAATCTATAAGCTCCAACTACATCCAAGTTTGAGTCTGTTATAGTTGTTTAACTAGTTGCTCACACTTATCATAAGTTAATTGATGTAGAACAATTAGGTAATACGGGCCTTCAGCCTGTAGTCTATAGTATTTAGTTATGAGTCTTCTACCCATTAACTTATAGTTTGAGGTTTGACACGACAATGTTAACAATCTAATATTTGTTACATGTATCATAGACAATTAATAAAGTTATTAGGTTTTTGTTGCAGTAGTTGCAATATTGGAAATCAATCATGTAGGGTTTCATACTGCAGAAATGATAATTTATTTAAAAACATTCAAGAATAGTTCTATCTATGATCAAATGAACATACGTATGTCCACATGCCTACTTTTAGCATACAAGCCAATTAGAGCCACATATGTGTGAAAAGTATAAAGAAAGATGACAATATATTCTTCAACATATAAGTTTAGCAATGAATAACGATAAGCATATAATATTCTGCACGTAGGATCCACGACTTGTACCAAATTCTTTGTGGAACAACACATTGAACTAATGCTTCAAAGATAATGATGCATAGACTCTCTCTAAAAATCAATGTAAAGGCTATGCAAAGAATGAAATTAAACTGATCATACTCTATGTAACTTCTAACTAGTTTAAGAGTAAGGCTTAGTTTAGTTGAAATTTAGATTCAAAAGGAGAATACATAAACGCCATTGGAAGATCATTCAAAAATTTGAAGTGGCTGGACATTTTGACTTATGATCAAAGAACGTGTATAAAAATAAATGATATGGACACATTGTCGATGCATTTTCTGGGAGATACATTGTTAATATTCATAGCTGGCAGTGAAAACAAGAAGAGGATTCTGACATACAGTTTCAGGATGAAAATAATAGTGTAAATATATAGGAAAAGAAGCATACTGTTGCTGCGCAGGTCATTAAGCACACTTGCAACGGATGGTAAGGAAGCATGATGCAACATGCTGCTAACCTGAAATTAATGACATAAACATGTCAAAGGTGAAAAATGAAATGATTATACACATCTGCTAATGTCCAAATTTGACCCTAATTATGTGTTGCATCCACTATAAGACGAATAAGGATTGGTTCACGAATCTAAAATAAAAAAATGAAAACCCAAACGAATGATACTGCATTCCCAAAATGCAGTTCACTGTTCATGTCCTTCATTGCTCATTACTGCATTACATGCGATGGTTAGAATTTGAGCATACCAAATCGATGCCAACTGCAAATCGACCTTTGCCGTGGCCGACATACCCTGGAATCAGAATATAAATGCTAGAACTAAACTGTACAAAATTTGGAAATCAAATAGAGAACATAAGAACAATGGGCAAACTTGCAGTACCTTTCCCTAGATCAAGAATTGAAGACATCAACTTATTCAGGTTCTTCACATCCCTGAAAGCAGAAACGTTTGCTCCTACGGGGTTGCTTTCAAAACCTTGCGCTTGTTTCCAACCAAGTGGGTCCGAGTAGCAGTCTAGTATGTACACCCTAAAATTAAATCAACAAACAGGAACACAGCCAAGATAAAATCCAATGTTTTGACTTCCGGCCAACATAACACAAATTGAACCAACAAGCAAAACAAGAACGAAATCTTTCAACTTATAATCAAATAATCATACCAATTCTCCATCAAGGTGGCATCCAAGCCCCTGCATTTCAGCAGATTGAGGTAATAGGACGGGCTGCGAGCAAACGCCACGAGCACCAGACCGCTGTCTCCGGTGAATGATACATCAGAGAAGGCTCCAACAAAGAATTACAGAGAAAAAAAATCAATTTTTCAGCTCACCGAGCTTGCGATTTGCCAGATGAGATGTGGGACGTGAGAGTGGCGAGAAAATGGTTGAAGGCGTGGAAACCGAGGGGGCTACGGAGGGAGTCTTCTATGGCCAGCATCGGCGCGTGCTCCCCTTCAAAGGCTCCATCCCGTAGCGATCTTACAATCGCTTCCGTCATCGCGGAAATAATAGATGTAGCAGTAGATCACGTTATTCAGAGGCTCTTCCCAGATGGGCTGTTTCACCCTCAAATCAGCCTATACGGGCTGCGAGCAAACGCCACGAGCACCAGACCGCTGTCTCCGGTGAATGATACATCAGAGAAGGCTCCAACAAAGAATTACAGAGAAAAAAAATCATTTTTTCAGCTCACCGAGCTTGCGATTTGCCAGATGAGATGTGGGACGTGAGAGTGGCGAGAAAATGGTTGAAGGCGTGGAAACCGAGGGGGCTACGGAGGGAGTCTTCTATGGCCAGCATCGGCGCGTGCTCCCCTTCAAAGGCTCCATCCCGTAGCGATCTTACAATCGCTTCCGTCATCGCGGAAATAATAGATGTAGCAGTAGATCACGTTATTCAGAGGCTCTTCCCAGATGGGCTGTTTCACCCTCAAATCAGCCTACCTATGATCATTAACTGCAAACAAAATGACATTTATATATTCATTAAATCTTTATATTTAACAAATTCATTACCGTACATCGGGCATTTCATGGGTATATATGCACATCACAACTTCGACAATCATAAGCATTTTGAAAATTTCAATTAAATTCGTCTTTTCCAAAATTCTTGCTAAATTTTCAATTTTTTGTCTGATCATGAACATATTTTTGAAATGGGGAAGGAGATTTTTCAGATTTGTGATGAAGATAATGACTTGATCATATTCAATTCTCTAAATGACGTTTCAATCATTGTGAAGCGATGATGTGAATGTTGTCAAACATGCAAAATGGACTTGACACGGAGGGGTCGGGAAAACACGAAATCGTGTACACTTTGTACACGTAACATGGCACGACCGATCCTACCAGATGTTGCATTAAATATATTTAAATATTAAATTGCACGGAAAAAATAAAGCATTCCAATTTCTTCAACTAAAATGTAAAAAATATTAAGAACAACCAAAATAACAATAATAAATTATTATTAATAAAGAATAACAATTGCAGTTTCTTAAAAAAACATTAATAATAGTGAAGCATTAAGAACAGGAGCAAAATAAAAATTTAATTTACAGCCTAAAAAAGCTAAAAAAAATAATGTATCACCACAAAGAGAAAAATCTGACAATTGGCTGCTGCTCCCCTACTCACGAAGAGGGTTAGGGCTTCCTGTTCGTGAGCAGGGAGGAGCACACAAA
>LTAE01004129.1:0-33895 GCA_001647135.1 Pontederia paniculata | reverse complement strand
TATATATATATATATATATATATAAAAGAATCTCCAAAGAGGAAAGCATATTTTTCAAATTTTTATACAATTTGTTATTAGGAAGAAAATATTTTTCATAGAGAAAACTTTTTTAATTGTCAAACATAAAAAAAATTTCCCCAAAGAATTAGGTGGATAAAAAAATTATCACAAAAAAGATTTACGAATAATCATGGGCAATAACTCACACCGTCACATTAACTTTGAGCATTTGTAACAAGATGAAAGATTCTTGACCATTTCTTGGTGCATATTTCCATTAAATCCAATTTTAAACCATGACAAATAAAAAAACTTATCACATGGATAATTAAAACTTGCATAAGTGAATGAAAGTCATTTCTCCTTAAAGAATATAAGAGGTTAACCGAAATAAATTATTGAGAATTTTTTTAAGAAAATAAAATCTAAGAAGTGATGCGATATATTACTTGAAATATAGTATAAAAGTTGTCGAGGAAAATGAACTCTCATTATAAATTGAGTAATTTATTTTTCCAGATCTTAGCATACTCTTATTATCAAGATAAATATATTTTTTCTTGCCGAATTTTTTTAAATAACAAATAATAAAAAACAGAAATTTTATTTTTCGAGATAATACTTTATTCAAAATAGATGGATCCTCATATTCAAAATATGTAAAAGGATAACTGAAGGATCTTTAGATCATTCAAATAATTATCGATTATTTGATTAAAAATTTTCATAATTCCCCATATTATCATGCAACTATAATCAAGATAACATCAAATAAAAGGAGTTATATTTTTATAAAATTAGTTATTCAATCAAAATTTTTAAAAAAATATTTTTATTAGAAAATAATATTATTTAATATTTTTTAGGTTTTTTAAATTATATCATGAATTAATAATATGAATTTATATATTTTATTCAAATTCATTTTTTTTCTTTCACTCTTTTATTTACATAAAGTAATATAGGTCCAATTACTTTTTAAAGTATTTTAATAAAGTTTTGTTTAATAATTTAAATTATTAATAGTTTTCAAATATTATAATGTGATGTTATTAGTAATTTATAAAGTGATAATATAAATTATCGGTCACTAAAAATAGAAATATGCCGAGCAGTCAAATTTTCAGACATATATGTGAACTTTTGGATATTAGGAAAAAATATTTTTTTTTAGAACAGGGGCAGTATGAGTGGTTCCATTCCATTGGCCAACAAATAGGATTGGGAACATAAATTTGTTAACAATTTTATTGTGCTTGGATTATGTGAAGAAAGGTTAGATCAGTTTAGATAAATTTAAATTATAAACGGGTCTTATGAAAAAAAAGCGTGTGGAAATTAATAAGAATCATGGTACCAAACTCCAACCCTGAATTCAGTGACAGAAAATGAAGCGAGCTGAGAATCGAGTGATAAAAAGCTCTTTCTCAATCTTGAGTTCACAAATTAATCAAATACTAGTAGCCCCGGATACTGTGGGACAACCAAAAAAAAAAATGAAAATCTTGACCATTCTCAATTTTCATTTTACTCCGTGAAATTGACCTTTCTCATCACATAAAAAATAGAAAATCAATTTAAGTGAATTGAGTTTAAAATAAAGTATAATAAACACAAATTTAAACTTTAAAACATCAGGAGAAGACTTAACTTTTAATATTTTATATTAAAATTATCAAAATCTAAAATATTTTAGATCTATCTTACGATTTTTTTATATTTAAACTCTTATTAATTCTACGATTTTATTTATAGGATCCTTACAATTTTTGTAAGATCTTTCACAAAATCTCATTATCTTTATCGATCGTCGATTTTATAATCTTCTTACGATTCTAAATAAGATTTTGATTTTAACAATTTTATTTTCTACTACTTATTAAAACAATATATTATGTAACAAACTAAATAATATATAAATCTCATACGACTTTTACTTTTTATTTTTAAACTAATCTACTCGATATACTAACCGTTAGTTTTTATTGAATCATTTGAAAGTTGAGTTTTATTTTTATTTTATTATTACTCGAATAAAAAAATATGATAATACTAAATCAAAATTTAAAATTGAACCACGAAATTCGTGTGTAGAAAATTTTATTAAAACGTAGTATCAAAATCAATGCGCCTCCTCTGGTACAATTTTTTTAAAAAAAGAAATGATGGGGAGAAATAACAGGCAAGCAGCAGCACCGGCCCAAGTTGTCGGCCACATCTGTAGAACTAATTTATTCCAAATGGGCTTTGCATTGGTCAGAACTATTGGGCTTAGGAAAGATATAGAAATTTAATGGGCCTTTCACCAACGTTTTGGGTCGTTAGCTCGGCAAGGCCATTAGGGTAATTTTGGCCTCGGCGAAACGATCCCATTTCTCGCGGCCTCAAACGAAGCTTTGGGATCTCCTTTCCTTATTCCAGTAACACTTCGCTCGTCTCTGCTCCTTTTTCACGCCGGCCGCCGGCGAAAACCCTAACGATTTGAAGCTCGCGGGCAACCGGAAGCCCCTTGATCCGCCTCTGCTCGCCTCCGGCGCCGGTCACTGGTGCAGATGGGAACACTCGGGAGGGCGATCTACACCGTCGGGTTCTGGATCCGGGAGACCGGCCAAGCCATGGATCGCCTCGGGTCGCGCCTCCAGGGCAACTATTACTTCCATGAGCAATGTATTCCCCTTCGCCCCTTTCCCTTTCAAGCTCTATTATTGTTTGATTTATGGTAACGATTGCGTTTAGATGGACTTTAGCGACAGTATTTGCTTATGAATATGTTCATTCCGAGCATTTTATGTTGTTTTTTCTTATGATGTATTGATGATTATTTGGCAATTTGGATAAAATTTGCGTTCTAATGGATCAGAATGATTTGAAATCTCGATCTTTCTTCCTAAATAAATGATCTTTCTACGATGGGTATTAATGCAATGTAATTTTGGCGCTACCGAAACTACCATGCAGAGGCGGAGAAGGAAAAAATAGGAAAGATTGCAACTTCTTCTAAGCGCTTAAAGTTGATCGTTTTTTAGAAGGAGGATTTTAAATGTGCCCAGTATCCCTAGTATTTAAGTTCATGGTGTTTCTTCCATAATAAAACAGTTTTTTTTTTTTCTCTTGGAAGACAATAAGATACTTTATTTGATGCGCTTGACCTTACAAAGAGAAGTTGACATGGCAGTGGTTTTCCCCGTTTTATATAGCTAGTGCTTCTTGCATGAGCCTAAGTTGCACAACAACAATGCGATAAACTAGCGATTTTAAGTTAAAAAAAGCTGCCTGCTGCTTGCTCTAAAGTCAGTTGAATATTTGAATTAGGAATTCATGATTATCAGAATTTAACTTAACTATGTAGTCTTACTTTGTTGAAGCATCCCCATAATATAACAGCATTAGGCATTGAATTGGTGTTTGGGAGGTATTTATTGATTAAATAAATTAGATTAAAAGTGATTGCATAAACAAGCATCCGGGCATGTAAAAGGTTTCTGATGTATCATATCCATTTTTAATTTGTTCCTTCCTCCCTAAAAAAATGTTCCTTTTATTATCACTTTAACTTTGGAGTTATTCTTACGTAGTTTGCAAGTTTTTACATAATAATATATGTTGGCAAAGAGACATGATAACTCATGCTTCATTTGTCTAGTTCACATAATTTCCAGATGATGGAAAATATAAATTTTTTTGTGTAGTTCACATAATTTCCAGATGGATGGAAAATATGAAATTTTAGTATCTGGTCCTGTTTGGTTGCATCTGATAGTTCTATATTCTTAGGTT
Organism: Pontederia paniculata; assembly: GCA_001647135.1. Taxonomy (NCBI): domain Eukaryota; kingdom Viridiplantae; phylum Streptophyta; class Magnoliopsida; order Commelinales; family Pontederiaceae; genus Pontederia; species Pontederia paniculata. The sequence goes on along the minus strand of LTAE01004129.1, from coordinate 30,115 downwards.
TGCTATGTCAATGTTTCTATCAGCTTTCATGTCAATTTGGTTCAATTTCTTCGTATGTTTACATTTAATAACTAATACATTGTTTATTTCATATTACCTCAGTGTCAAGGCATCGGACACTCATGAACGTATTTGATAAAGTGCCAAATGTTCACAGAGATGCTTTTGTAGCTCCTAGTGCTTCTGTTATTGGCGATGTTAAAGTGGGGCAAGGTTCCTCAATATGGTATGGTTGTGTTCTCAGAGGTATGATGTATGATTCATTTAATCAAGGATGTTTCTTTTTATGCATTAGTATTTTATAACCATTTTTTGTTTTAGTTGTGCTTTCAGTTATACTCCATGGTGGTAATTAAAATGAACCTTGCTATTTCTTGTTCTTATATTGTTACATGAACTAACATCATGGGGAAATAGTTACAGATTGGAAGAATGGGTATAATATGTTTTTCGAAGNATACTCCATGGTGGTAATTAAAATGAACCTTGCTATTTCTTGTTCTTATATTGTTACATGAACTAACATCATGGGGAAATAGTTACAGATTGGAAGAATGGGTATAATATGTTTTTCGAAGTGAACCTTGCTATTTCTTGTTCTTATATTGTTACATGAACTAACATCATGGGGAAATAGTTACAGATTGGAAGAATGGGTATAATATGTTTTTCGAAGCTAAAATCTGCGTAGAAAAACATAAGCCACTTGATAGCATTACGAATACAAATATTTGGCTTGCAAGCCTTTTCCCTCTGTTATACGGTTGCCTTTATGGTACAAATAAAAAAAAATGAGTTACTCTAACCCTTGCTCGACTTATGTAGTTACATTGTTTTGATGTGAGCTCATTAGGTATCTCTTCACCCTGGTTGTCATATCTTAGCATTTAATGTGGTATTTCATTTACAATAAGCAGACTAGCATATTCTGAATTGATAATGTGTGTGAAGAAATCTTCTAAACCCAGATATCATAGAGGGTGGCCATTAGAGAAAGCTTCTTGGTTCATTTATTATTGACAGATGATAAGAAGCAATGATATTCTACCTTCTAATTGATGTATTACAAATTTGGTTTTGTAAGAAATTTAACAAGCTACTGAGAGAATTTCCTTTTTTATTAGGGAGTGTGTGTCTGTGTGGGTGTTTGGTTGTTGATACTTTGTACTGAGGGCATCCACACCCACAATGGAACTTCATTTTCTATTTTACTTCCTTTTTGTACTTGGCTTCATGCACGCTTTCACGGGCTTAAATTTTTAATGCAAAACCGATGACTGCCCAATCTCATTAGTCTTCCTTTTCTCCTTTAAAAAAATTAAAACAAAACAAACAAACAAACTAGAAGATTAATTTCATCAATGAGATGATAAGTCTTAGAATGTTGGCAATGTTTGTAGTATTGAAATAAAGTGGTCGAGAAGTGGAGAGTTATGGTAAATAAGGCTCTCTTATTGTGGTGCCCAAACATCAATATCCTGAGCCTTTTGTTGATGTTCTTTCATTTGGGTGAGTGGCATTTGCCTGCGCCGTTAGATGAATAACTTTAATTCCCTTTTCCTCAGAATTTTCTTTTTAATTCTTTAATTTTGTGATCCTTGTATAATTAACTGCAATTACTCGGAATTTCTCTGAAAGCTGCTTGTCTGAATTGTCTGTTTCTTTCTGTGCAGGTGATGTGAACAGCATACATATTGGATCTCAAACTAATATACAAGACAATTCACTTGTCCATGTTGCAAAATCTAATCTTAGTGGGAAAGTCTTGCCAACCATAATTGGAGACAATGTCACAGTAGGTTAGTGATTCTTTTTGTATCAGCCACACAATCTCTAATGTAAATGTGTTTCAACATATAGAACAGTGTATCCTTTTTTGTTCGTATTCAAATTGTTTCACAATTATTATTTTAAATTGGACCCATATTCATTACATTTGGGGATGTATTTAGTTATTATGAAGTTTTTTCTTTGCCGTTCCATGCTTATAATGGTGTCGGAAGCATATTTTCTTTGATTGTTTGCTTATTATCTCTGTTTGAGTNGATACTTTGTACTGAGGGCATCCACACCCACAATGGAACTTCATTTTCTATTTTACTTCCTTTTTGTACTTGGCTTCATGCACGCTTTCACGGGCTTAAATTTTTAATGCAAAACCGATGACTGCCCAATCTCATTAGTCTTCCTTTTCTCCTTTAAAAAAATTAAAACAAAACAAACAAACAAACTAGAAGATTAATTTCATCAATGAGATGATAAGTCTTAGAATGTTGGCAATGTTTGTAGTACTGAAATAAAGTGGTCGAGAAGTGGAGAGTTATGGTAAATAAGGCTCTCTTATTGTGGTGCCCAAACATCAATATCCCGAGCCTTTGGTTGATGTTGTTTCATATGGGTGAGTGGCATTTGCCTGCGCCGTTAGATGAATAACTTTAATTCCCTTTTCCTCAGAATTTTCTTTTTAATTCTTTAATTTTGTGATCCTTGTATAATTAACTGCAATTACTCGGAATTTCTCTGAAAGCTGCTTGTCTGAATTGTCTGTTTCTTTCTGTGCAGGTGATGTGAACAGCATACATATTGGATCTCAAACTAATATACAAGACAATTCACTTGTCCATGTTGCAAAATCTAATCTTAGTGGGAAAGTCTTGCCAACCATAATTGGAGACAATGTCACAGTAGGTTAGTGATTCTTTTTGTATCAGCCACACAATCTCTAATGTAAATGTGTTTCAACATATAGAACAGTGTATCCTTTTTTGTTCGTATTCAAATTGTTTCACAATTATTATTTTAAATTGGACCCATATTCATTACATTTGGGGATGTATTTAGTTATTATGAAGTTTTTTCTTTGCCGTTCCATGCTTATAATGGTGTCGGAAGCATATTTTCTTTGATTGTTTGCTTATTATCTCTGTTTGAGTCAAACCTATTTTTTCCTCGAGTCATGTTTAAGTTTGAGGCTTAAATTTTACAGGTCATAGTGCTGTCCTCCATGGATGCACCGTGGAGGATGAGGCTTTTGTTGGAATGGGTGCTGTCCTTCTTGATGGGGTTGTGGTAGAGAAGCACGGGATGGTGGCTGCAGGATCCCTTGTAAGACAGAATACGAGGATCCCATGTGGAGAGGTTTAACATCTCACTTTTTTAAACTTGTACTTCTCAATTTAGCTTATTCTAACCCCTTCACAAACAGAAAGGAGTCAGAAACCTTAAAGCGTGTTTGGGTTAACCTCTCAAGGAATTCCCTCTATAAAAAAAGAACTCAAAGAATTGGCCAATTTCTGGATGGCGATTCCTTCAAAAAAAAAACTTCTGGCTGGCGATTTGTTTGGGGTTTCTGTACCCCATTATTTTGTGCTGGGCCCTTGAAAGTTGAAACCATTATCTGATCAGCTCTAACATTCATTTAGAAACATGTCGTCATCCTATTTATTTACCTATTCATTTAGCACGAAACCTGTTGCCATCCTATTTATTTACCTAATCATTTAGCATGAAACTTGCTTTAGTATCCGACCATTAACTAGTTTGATTTATGGTTGGAATACGATCCATGGTACTAAAGGTGACCAAGATGGTTAGAGATAAATGGATTAGTAATATCGGTGTGTGTTCTGCAGGCAAACCAGTGTAACAGATAAGCATATTGTATACTACTCTACAACTATTGGAGTAGCCTCATTCCTCAATGATATTATACTGAAAAGTTATGATGTTATGATTTTTCTTCTGTCGGGATATTTCTGAAGCACAGGAGGATTGCTGACCACTTGTCCATTGCTAATTATCTATAATGACAGGTATGGGGTGGCAATCCTGCAAAATTTCTGAGAAAGCTTACAGATGAAGAGATTGCTTTTATTTCGGAGTCTGCTACCAATTATGTCAATTTGGCCCAGGTGCATGCTACTGAGAATGCCAAAACATTTGATGAGATCGAGTTTGAGAAGGTTTTGCGCAAGAAGTTTGCTCGCAGGGATGAGGAATATGATTCAATGATTGGCGTAGTTCGAGAAGTCCCTCCGGAGCTGATCCTTCCTAGCAAGGTTCTGCCAGACAAATCTCCGAAGCCTGCACATTAAGTCCGGTGGGAGTAATTAATCCTGTTCCCTGGAATGATGTTGAGATTGTTAATAGGGATGTTTAGTGAAGTCCATTGACATACTTTTGTCATCCCAATAATTTTCGGGTCTAGTCTTTTGCGATCGGATTGGCCGTGTACTTTTCGGATTTCAGCTCATTTCTTTGTCCTGTTTCAGTTAGAATCTTGATTTTCATTCCAAATGGAAACGAACGAGCATTTGCCATTCCTGTAATACAAAAATTGCACCACAGAAACCTCTGTTGGATGTCCATTAATAAGCTATCGACTATTTCAATCTCTTGGCGTTTCATATTGTCGATCTTGCATGACAACAGCTAAATGTATCATTCATATATTTCTCTGTTTGTGCCCACATTACTTCGTTGAAAAACATATTTACAATTCGTGGCCTTGCAAATTTGATAAATCATAAACGCAATGTTTGGATACGGTATGTCAGTCCCTAAACACATTGTACGCACATCATAGTATCATACATAGTATATACTTGCTATTTATGTAACTAGTTAAATTTACTGTGATACCCAATCACCTTTAAATTTATCTTTTTATTATTTTTTCCTTTTCATTTTCCATGCTCGTCTATTTTAATTTTATCAGCAATCAACCTTTTAGGTTAATAATAATTTTCTATGGCATGGTCCATAATTTATTTCTAGTTAACTTTAGTCGAAACTATTAAAAGATTAACCTCATTCGAATCAAATACCGTCGTCTACTTTTACTTATTTCCGATTGTTAATCACTTCAAAAATAACAACATATTATTATTATTATTATTATTATTATTATTATTATTGATTGTGTTTGACAGCGAAAATCAAATCAGAACTAGTGTATAATTTATGTGCGTGAACTTGAGGTCATGCAGAAGATATGAACTATAACTTTTTTTTTATATTTTACTTTATAGTTTTTTATTTTACTTTTCCTCTCTCTCTCTCTCCTTCCTTTCTCTATTCAAATCAAATTAACTTTTATTTTACTTACTAACTTTTAAATTTATTTAACATTATAATTAGAAAAAGTAATTCTAATATTATATTTATTCTATTAAATTATTCCACTACTTTTATTATTTTCTTTAAATTTTAAACTTAAATTTTGTAATCTATTTATTACATTATACACAAGATTTATATTATTTATTATAATTATTTAAGAAATAATTTTATATTAAGTTAAATGCATCACATAAAAAGATTCATTATTAAGTTAATTAATCTTATTATATTTATTAGAAAATTATTTTATCTTTTGAACTAAAACTAATTTACCAAATCAGTCTACTTTGGCGTTTGCTTTTGTAGAGCGTGAATTGAACTTAAAAGAAGGCATCAATGGCGATGCCATCGACGTGAGACGACGAGATGATTCCAAATTGAAGCCGGTCTGTAATACCCGACCAAAATGGTCCGAGTTGGATGAGCCGTATTGACAAAACGGGCCGAGTTGGATGGGTCATGTTGACAAAACGGGTCGAGTTGGTCAAAGCGGGCCGTGTTGGGCTAAATGGGCCGCGTCGACCGAGTTGGGCTTAAGTGGAATAAAGTCCAACCGTGAAAAAAATTAAGTTAATGATGGTTAAAACTCCCCAAAACCCTAATTCTAACCTCTATATAAATCCTAATACGGAATTAAATTCTTTAATCCTCATTAGTTGTACCAGCCGCCAAGTGAACATTTCTCTCTCTTCTCTCTTCTTCTCTCCTCTCTTCTTCTCTTTCTCTCTCACCTTTGGAGAAATCTTCGGCCTCGGGAATCGTGCCAGGAGGAGAAGACGAAGGTGAACAGACTTCAGAGCAAGGAGGAGTCAGCAACATGCAGATCGTGCGGAGGAACAAATTCCAAGGTATATAATTAGGATCATTTAGAGGATGTGATTTTCAGGTTTTAATCGATGATTAATGATAATTAACGAAGTATTTCAGTAGATTAGGGTATGGTAATATAATTTAATGAAAGAGTTCGTCGCATCTGGATAATAAATGTAACCGGACACGGACCGTGTTATCCTAACGTGGTCCGCGTCACGGTGCCGACAAGAAACACGCCGGATCCATGAACCGAAGCAGACCATGGTGTTAAACACGGTGGATGTCTTCGGGAAAGAGCGTCGCGTCACCCTGACGCGTCGCGCTGAGAGCGCGTCGCGTCATACGCGATGCAGCGTGTTTCTCTGAACCCTAAAACTCCCTGAAACGGCCATGTTCCCTCCGACGCGTGCGAGAACTGATTTCCAGAATAAAATACTGAACTTGATGAGAACGGTGTAGAAAACGGACCATGTTCTCTACCCCGGTTCGTGAAGATTAGTTGGAAGACGCGGTGATAACGCGTGTGCTGGACACGCTTCGCCCGGGGATAACACGGCCCGTGTCGAACCTGACGCGGGCCGTGTCCGGGATAACTGATGTAATGAATGATTGATTGATTGACTGATTGAACATGATTAAGGTAGGGCTTGTATTTTCTCTCACATGAACTTAGTATGATAAAATGAAGAATTAAAAGTTATTAATGATTGTGTTTGAATCTGTAACATGAAGATGAAGGCCCCGGCGGACTGAGGGATTTATCCCTACTACTGTTACTGCTACTATTATTGATACTGATGAAGACTTACTGATGGGTCTAGGGTTGACCTTATGGCCTAGCTAGCTATTATGACGATGGATCGCTGGAAAATCTTCATGTTCTGTTAATTGCTCATGATTGACTGAATTAAAAGATGCCACCAAGATAAATGATAAGAAGTTGATTTTGATCTTTGATAGGTACTGATGATGGTGATGATGGTGATGTAGCTCGTGGTGGTTTGCTTCGCATATGGCATAGGATACTGATTAAGTCCTGCTGGTTTTTAGAGATGAATATTATCTTGAGTTCATAGGAGTTTGCGTTGGATTTTGTCATTGATGTCAGTTTTTATTTAGCACCATGTATTGAATTATTAATCTTTATATTCAAGGAGAATATTTTAGTTTCGCGTCCATCTCCACCTCTTCCTCGACCACTTCCCCTCACCCCCCTTCCGCCAACGGATACCAGCTCATCTACGAGAAGCTGCGGGCGTTGCGCCGGATCCTGGACCTCGTCGACGCCTTCGAGTGGCGCAACGGCGAGAAGCTCGTCCATTACCGAAAATCCAACGCCGGCCTCCAGGCATGGTGACCATTTTGTCCGAAGAAGAGTTCCCCTTCGTTGAAGAGGACGAAAGCACTCATCTCGACTTACTATTACGGCCGTGGGTTCGTTGCAGGTGTGCTCTTGCCCATCGAGCAACTGCTTTAATTCGGCTTCTGTTTGGTAGAAAGTTGTGCGTATCATACCAGTAATCTTGTACAAGTGCTTACAATTGATACAATGCTAGATTGATATATGTGATAATTATTCTCACTGTTGTTGATGTCTGCTATCTCATCTTTTCAGCAATTAGAAATTTTCAGTGGAAATGAAAATTAGTAGTGTGACAGGAGAAAGAACCACAAAAAGAGAGAATGTTTGGAATGTTTTGAATTATTCATGATATTTTGACGAATTATATATCATGTTCTTGTTCTTCCCTATTTTTCCAAGACAGTGTGAAGGTGACATGAAAAATTATCTTTCCTCATCTGGATTCCCCATGTTTTCTAAAACTATAGTTATAGTTCATATTAGAATGGTTCGAGGTGAATTACAAGAAAAAGTCATTGGCTTATTTAAAATTGTTGAAACGATCATTCCTAAACAATAGGGAATCACATTGGTTTTATAAGTTATACTACATTGACTAACCTATGTATTTATCTTCTGAATGACTAGGGAACCAAATGTTTGGCATTCTTATATGGCTCTTGGTTAATGATGACCACTTTAGGTTATTTGTTTCAATGTTTTGAAATAGTATTCCTCTATTCGGTTTTATGAAATAATTATCAGTTATTGTCTATTTTGTAAGTTTAGCTGCTCAAGTACAACATATATTAAGGAGAGACCATTATGTCTAATTGCATTTTCCCTTTTTCGTTCTACTCTATGTGTAACATTTCCATCCAAGAATTCTTGGTCCTATTCTTGTTGGATTTCCTCTAGCAACTTCACCAATTTGCCCCTAAAAAAACTTCATCCAAATTTGTCTTTTTCCAATCTGTCATGGATCTCATTGCCAATATGTATCCTTAATGAACTCTTTTTTTTGTGATATGGATGATTCATGATTGTGAAATGTGCAGTTTCTTTATAATGTATTATCCTGGCCTTGTAATAAAGTCACCTCATTTTATGTTGAATAAGGGTATAACTAACTTTTTCTGATGCTTTGGAATATGGTTAGTTCTCATTATATATTCTGAATTATCAGGAAGTGGTATTGATAATTTCAAGACTCAGTGCCTAATCCATCTCAACATTCACAATTTTGTCTAGTCTTATTATTTCTTCCTTGCTCTATAATTTATGTCTGCCTTCTAAACAGTACATGTTGTGGTTTAATGCTCTAGCAAAATTCTTTATAGATTTTTGAGAATAACTGTACACATTTTGTCACAATCCTTTTAGAGGGTTTTTATCACAAAATTTCAGTCATCAACACTAGAAAAGAAAAAAACAGGTGTATTTCAATGGTCAATCTGTGAGCCATCTGGTTTGTTAGTAATGCTTGAGCTGAGTCATATTCTACATGTTGTGTGTTTCAGTGGTCAATCTGTGAATGTAGCCACTGTTTGAAACCTTCTTGATAATTATTTCTTTTCTATCAAAGAAAAAAAAGTTCTTATAGATGAGGTTGATTTACATTTTCTATGTTCACCTTAAACTTAAGTATCTGTGTGAAAGGTTGAGTTTTGGCTTCTGGTGACCTTACTGTAATTTGTGCTTGTGATGCTGACAATTTCTTTGGATTAAAATATTAAGCTCTTGCAAGCAGGTCAACATCGAAACAAGTTGCTTTTGGGCAGTGAAACGTGAGTTTTCTTATATCAGATGGTAGGCACATGGGGACAGCTTCTCTTTCTGAAACCTTGGAAAGAATTTCGTTTATGGTATGATCTGCAGAATCAAAAGTTTCAGGCCAATTCTCAAGTGATGGTAATCTTTATTATTCTGTTCAACTTTCTTTTCTCTTAAAATCTTTTTGAACAAAGGATAGATTTCAAGCGCAAGGAGTTTCCTGCGTATCGAGATTGCCCACGAGTAGAAACTGTTTGTGATGGATTAAACACCTACGATGAAGTGTTGAGGAGCTTTTGAACTTCAGGTCCGTTCATTCCCATGAAGGGACATGTGACCCATCCTTTCCTATTCCCACTTACATGGTGACTACTCTTCTCCTTTTCCACTTACATGGTGACTACTCCTCTCTTTTTCCACTTGCATGTTGCACTATAAAAGGAGTAGTAGGAGAAGTCATTGGTGTGTGCTCAAAAAAGGAGAATTAAACTCTACTTTGTCCAAAAGCATTTTGAGTTGTGAAATAGAGTTTCGAGTCCTAGTGATTCGATTCCCGACAACGAGGATAGACCGACGCACTACTGGTGTTCGTGGAAGAATTGCTTTCGGCTCCGACATCCGATGTTTCCACTGCAAGAGGTATTCCATATATCTCGTATTTATAGTCGAATTATATTTGTTATAATTCCTACAGTTTGAGATACTTGTCACTTTGGGGAAGTGGTGATACAAAAATCTTATTTTTCATTCTCCTATTTTTAGGTGACGACCACATGGTACAAGAAGTTCGGTGAGAGGATTTGGATACGATGGTTCATCAAATTTGTCCATTCCTAGTATTATAATATATACACAAACGTTTTGCATGAAAGGTCCCTCAGCATTTCACATAAGGATGTTGGCGTCAATTAATGTTTATTGGGAGATGCTGGGGTCAGTTATGGAAAAACAGCTGGTCCTGATTCAGCATTATGGAATGAAAAGACTGTTGATTTTAATCTCTGGGACTCAAGTTCTTTGATTACTGCTTCATAGAAGTGTTCCTAGGGAGAACTGCAAGGAGCTTAAATGAAATCGAAGCTATATTTTTTTCAATTTTTTGTAATTTTGATTCTTATGTTTAAAATGGTCAACTAAAATGTTTCAAATGTGATTTTTGTAGGAGTTGTTCAACAACGACAAGATTGACTTTCGTAAGGTGTACCAAGAAATTTACACTAATAAGAAGACCAACCAATTCATCTCATGAGAAACAAAATGAGTTGTGTTATATTTACTTGCACTAAGGGCTTATTTGGTTACATGTAAATGCAACTACATGTAAATGCATTTGCTGTAATTGCAATTTTTTTGTTTGGTTTGATGTAAATGTGACTACTACAAGTAGTTGCATTTACTGCATCGATATTTGTGCTAGAAAATCAATTACATGTAAAGTCAATTACATTAAAAAATAAAATATTAAAAAATAAAAAATAAAATATTAAAAAATAAAAATAAAATAAGAAAAATTAATAACTTTCATTTATATTTTAATTAATTATTTATTAATTAATATATGATAATATTTTATTTTTAATTAAATATTTATATAAATTCTTTTTTTCAACCAAACAACGTAATTCATTTTCCAGAATCACATTTACATCTATCCAAACAAAGGAAAAGTAACTACTGTAAATACAAATCATTTCAAAATTTCCAACTACAACCATTTACATTCCGAAATTACAATTACGTCAAACCAAACAAGCCCTAAGTTCAAATATTTCTCTTAAAATTTTTGGTATCGAGATTAATTAGTTTCATTGGCCGGAATCATATGATGATGTACGAAATAGCACACAAGATTGCCAGAAACTTGGTTTGCAATCTTGAAAGGTTTGGTTTATTGATTTTGCTATGTTGAATGAAGATTCAGAGTTTCTCAATGGCCTCGCGAGGAGAGGTTATTATGTTATCAATGCAAATGAATCGACTTATAGCATGAGAAATGATAAATTGATGCATATGAACATTCTGAAAGTGTTCTAATTGAACAAATATGGGTTAAAGCTAGTATAATGAAAAGGTTTCTTTAATTAGGATATAGTTTATGGTTGTTCAACGGGAATATGATTCCACTCAATACTCCATTGCCCCTGCTCCCGGATCAATCATATGACTTCATGGTTACAACTAATATGCAATTGATGTTTGTGAAGAATTCTCCATCTTCTTTGAACATTTGGATTGATGATTATATCTCAGATGTGGCAGCAGTTGCAAAGTCTGATAAATGGCAACTCTGCACTGGTGGAAGGAGATAATTTAGTGCATATCACGACCAAGGTTTTGGAAAGGAGGACAGATGCAAGTTATGCATACTAGATGACTCAGCTCTGGATGTCAAATTTGAAGCTAGTGAGTCAAGGACTTCCTCTGTGACCAAAATGAATTTTGTTTTTTTGGCCTCAGCAAATGGAATTGGAATCCATACATAGAGGCCTAGAAAATCTAGGAATACGGTCGATAGATGATGATCGCGCATCTACTTCCGTTGTTTGCCGAGGGCAATAGAACTTCAGTGACACAGATAATTTCTTCTTATTTGTTGAATGAAGAGATCTTAGTGTGCTATGAAGGAACTGCTATATCATTGTAGCAGAAAATGTTTCCATGCAACTTAACATTATCTGTTTCTGTTTTTGTGCAACATTGAAAGTGAGCATCATTAGTAAATCATGTAATGGTATGATGATATCTCGATATTGACAAAATCTTTTATACTTCGTCTCCGGTGTATGATTCATCTTTGCAATTGGACTCCATCAGCTAAGTTGTAGTCAAGTGAGAGTGTATCAATTACAGTTGATTCTAAACTTGCGCCATTTGGAGGCAACAATTGAATCTTAGTAGCTTTCATTTCAATGCACCAGATTTATACATCTTGCTCCTTGTGAATGATGTGGCTTAGGCCATAAATGTTGCATGGAAAATACAATTAGATACTTCTTTTTCACTGCACGAATTTGGTTATCAGAAGTCTTGCTATATCCTGGATAACTACAAATTGTTAAAACTGCTTAAAGAGAGTTCCAAATTTGAGAAGAACAATTAGGCTATGGTGAAGATTATGTGTTGACGTAGGGAACATATCTTCCCAATTGCTAAGGAATTTGGCCTACTTGTTTGTTTCAACTTGAAAGATGATGTCCCCAATCCCATTACAATGACAAAATCTGTCAAATTAATTTGCTGAAGAATCAAGTTTTCTTTGTGTTGATTCTTTGTGTGTGAGTTCATATGGATTACCAGCATCCTGCAGTTCCACATGCGAGCACTGGAACTTTTAGTCATCTCTAACAAAAACTTGTAGTTTCAGGGATCTCAAATGCCCCATATACATGCGTTGCAGACATGAGGGAAAAAGAAGACTCATCATTATTTGTGTCTTATAGTGTAAGCACCAGGACACAGTGACAGTCTGCTGCAAGAAGACCCTGAGACACATCATAGGCCCCATGTTGAGGTATGGTGTAAGATATCATTATGTTTACTAATCTTATCACTATGTGATCTGCTCATTTATCAGAACCTTTATAAGCAATAAAGTATAGATGACCCAATTTATCTAATGTTTAACAAAATTTGATCACATGGTGGTGCAGAAATAATTGGATAGTAACAAGATCTAGTATCTCATCCTCTTCCTCCTGTTGGTCCAAAGATAACATGGGATGGCAGAAGCTTGAGTAGCCTGAGGCATTTCATGGTTCTCTGACACTTTACCTGCTGGCACCATGTGGCATGTGTCTTGGCTGCCAGCATTAGGACAAGCAAACATGGAAACTAGTACAAGAGGCCATGTAGTCAAATTATTGTATTTGGAGCACTAAGCCCAGCTTGTATGCCTTCCATTCCTGTCAAACTAGCCTCATTCTTAAATTCATGAATCCTACGTCCCCATTCATCCATACTGTTGTAGACAGTATGATCGATGCAGCTGCTCAAGTTTCAAGGAAGAAGAACATTGAGATACTCAATTATGAGGCCTTCTGGTGTGCCCTAGCTAAGATTCTATTTGGGTAGCTGGTTTATAAGTATTTTCATGTTTTATCCCAAGTTATTTGATCCCTCTATTGCTTGATAGTTGATGGATGTTCAGAAGTTATAATGCTAACAAAATGGTTTCATTTTGATGGAATATTTTTTGTCATTTAATCTTATACAATTTTTTCCTTACATCATTAGTTCTCCAACTTGTATGTTTTACCATATTCATTTTATTCGCCAAATTTTCCATTGTGGATTTTGGTCTTTCTAATTGATCATTAAATCTCTTTTTTTACTAAATTATTTTATTTTCCATTTTGCTAGGTGAATGCATTCATTTAGACATTTATATAATTATTTATAATAAAATATGTCATATTTGTTTCACTTCAAATCAAATAATATTATTATTTTTATTTAATGTTAATCCTAAATATATGATTGATAGTCTTATATGGCACGTACATATTTTATTATAATAATGATATAGAATGTTTACATGGGTGCATTATGTCGAAACATTCATTATAGGTGACAAATGATCAAAGACATAAAGTTAGAGAACAAGAAAAAAGATTAGACCACAAGAGAGATATTAAGATTAAAGTTAAAAGATTATATGTGAAAATTGTAGTGTATTTTATTCCACATGCAATGCTCAAATGTAGCATAATATTAGCATATTATGTTGTATTCGTGATTTTTTCGATGACTTCGCACGTGTATTACTAGTATAACGTGCTATTCTTTGCACTGCCTTCAAAAAGTGTTAAAAAAACTATTGCTACACTTGTCCCCAAAAGTTGTGGTGGTGTTACTTTGCAGCTGGCGAAAAGGTTTCTTATCTTTCGACTAATTTGTATCTTTTTGAATCGGATATCTGATTATAATCGTTTTGAATTGGACATCTGATTACAATGAATGAGACTTCTAGCAAAAAAAAATTGTATCCAAAAAATTCGAATTCAAAATCTTCTTAAATAAGGAGAAACTCCTTACCACTCAACTTTCAATTAAAAAAATATATTTTCTTTGACCACAAATATTTTTTTAAAGAAAAAAATTATCATAAAAGTCATGACTATTTAATCTAAGAGATTTAAGGGATCTCCATTAAATTAATTTTTTTATCCACGTATTTATTCTAAAATTATATATGACTGAACTGCATTTTTTTCTTATCCAAAGTGTAGACTAACTTCGTTTACTCTTTAACTCAAAGTTTAGTTGGTTTGCCAATTTGGCTGATAAGTCCATACATATATATACTTTCTTCATGTCTATGTATAGATTTAGTTTGAAGTTTAAGGTTTAGTGCAATTCTGAATTTTTGACTGACGGCGACTTCAGTTCACATCAAGAAGACGACCCTTGAGAATGGTGGACGTAAGAGTCATTTCATGTTTTGGTATGCCGACAATGTTATTTGTCTCATGATCGATGAAATATATTGATCTTAAAGCCCCTTGTAAGATACAACCCAAACTCACCAATTGGAAGCTAAATACGTGCATAGAGAAGAAAAAAAATGCTGTTTTATACATGGGCATGTGGGAACCATGACAGCAAGATGCAACCAAACTTACTAATTCTCACAAGTCAGAAGCTTTCTTTACTGTCCACAAAATATTGGCAAATGGGTGTCATTGTGACAACAATTGATGAACCACCAGATTTAGTTTAATAGTGAGGTTTGATGCCAGTTGATCATATTGAGGAGTTGGTAGTGTAATGGTGATGGATAACCTTTTCTTCTTATCTTATCATGAAGGCCCCTAATTCTTTTTATCTGTTTATGTTAGTGAGTTCATCATAACCAATGTGTTGTATCATTTCTTACAGAAATAACAGCAGTGAGGAATCAGCAATGGGGACAAACTAATCAGTGGCTGTAATAACAAGCAGGCACAGGTTGTATCTGTCAGCATTTGGAAACACATCTGATAAATTTAACCAACATAATTTCATGCCTACAAGATTGTGAATAATTAATCAACCAATTGCAGAGAACAAAGAAACATCAGCAAGAGCTTCTGTGCATCAATCAACAAGTCAGAAGAGGCCAACTTTGTGGGATCTACTTGACAATCTGGAGTAACTACCTCTGACTCTATTCCATAATGCACCAAATTAAATATGCTCATATAATTACCTAATTAATTAAGATACCTAACCCCAACAACACACACACAGGAAAAAAAAAAGAACACCTAACAGGCTTCTGATTCACATGTATGCAAGTTACATAAGATAAGGAAGTGTCAATTTAAGTAACCAGCATGGTTATCTCACTGCAAGATCCCTTTCTTTTATTTTATTATTATTTTTGTTATGAAGCTTTATATGAGATGGTAAAGCTCAAGGTCAACGAATTAAAAAAAATTAATAAGATCTAAATGGTGTCTTATGTACGTTTTCTCTTACGAAAATAGATCATAATTCATAAGTCTAGTACAAAGAAAACATAAAAAGTAAACTATATATCCCTTCGCCTTTTTTATTAATTTATAGTTTGGGAGTTCAACATTAAAAGATTTCCTGAGAAATAAATGAATGGTGATATTATTTTGTGGACCTTTATAAGGGGCTATTTGATTGAAAAATAAGATTAAAATTAAGTTCTTATTCTTCATATTTGAATTAAACACGCATTTAATCTATCTGATGGGACCTACAATATTTATTGTGCAGGGAATAAAAAATTAGAGAGCGATATATTTCATCTCTCATGTGGATTACCTTTATTTCAGCTGGATTAAAAAAATGAGACTATCTTATGACTAAAAAAATTAATCTATCTACAATAACTTCACAAATGAGACCATAGTGAATAGAATAGTGTTCAAATCCTATGAAAGAACATGTAAAAACTAACCCCCTACCTTTTATCCTTTCTCATTAGTAAAATCTATTTTTAATTAAAAGCATTACTTTTACCTAGGAATACATGCTAATTGAGATTACTATCAATCTAATCAATTATAGATAAAAGTACAATTTTTAATAAATATTTATTATATATTTATATAATAATATGTACAACGTGTATTATTTTATCTTTGTCAAATTAACGGAGGTTGAGATGAGGAGGTAAACAATTTTTCACCGCTTAACGAGTTCGAGTCTCTTTGAATACAAAAAAATTTCGTAAAAGTCTCATCTGTCATAGTTAGACACATGACGTAGAGTGATATCAGATTAGTCGGGTCTATAGTGGATCACCACTTTCAAATATTAGAGTGGCAACTGAAAATATTTTTTTTTCCAATGATGATGATTCATTTCCTTCCATTAAAGTAGTACCATCACTCGCTAGTACAAATTCTATTCAATATCTCCTTTAATCGCTAAACACAATATTTTGGATATATAATTTATGCTATAAATTTATGTAATCGATTAGTCGTAAATAAGAGAACATAAAAAAAATTAACTGAGTAAATCAAACGGCATCGAGCATCTAAGTCAATCATCACCGTCCAATAAAAATCGAACGGTCAGATCTCGACGACAGTGGCAACAACTAAACCGCTAACGGACGAGTAAGAAATGGCAAATATGTCATTTCATGTCCCCCTGAACGGGGCAATTCCGTCATTAAGCGCCCCTAAAAATTTCAAATAGCCGTCGAGCAACGCACCCCTCCGCCTACTACCGGAGCCGCTGAGCCGTCCGATGATTCAATCGAACGGCCATCAAGAGGTGATAAAAATAAATTGGGAGGGAAAGCGAACTGGCCGTCGGATCTCCAAGCGGCGGCTATAAAATCTCGCCTCGAACCGCTCCCTTTAGGGCTCGTCACTTCTCCACGGCTCTGCTCCTTTCATCTCTTCCATCTCCAACTTCGACCTCCTCCATCTCGAATTCTTACAGGTGAGTCCCTCAGTTCGAATCGAAGCTTTAGGAGCTTGCGATCGGGCCATGGATCGTGGATTTCTAGTTCTTCTTTTTGTTTTGTTTTGTGATTTACGTGTATCACAAACGGAGCAGCTCTATTGGTACAGAAATTGTTCTTGTGATGCGTCTCCTCTGTGGATCTCATGCCTTTTGGAGTTTTCGTGCTAATGGTTGAATTTTATGTGTTTATATATTTTTTTTCTGCTTTTTTCTGGTATTTTACGTATGCAGTTTAGGATCTTTTTGTTTTGTTTATCTTTAAAAAAATTGTCTTTTGGATGAAAAGTGTATTTTTTTTCCGAAAATTTTCTGATTTTGGACAATAATTCTGCTGATACCTGAAGAAATCAGACGTTTTTACGCTTTTTTTTTATGGGTTCGGTTGCAGGGGAAGATGAGAGAAATCCTCCACATCCAGGGCGGTCAGTGCGGCAACCAGATTGGTTCCAAGTTCTGGGAGGTGGTGTGTGATGAGCACGGGATCGACCCGACTGGAAGGTACACCGGCACTTCCGATCTCCAGTTGGAGCGTGTCAATGTCTATTACAACGAGGCTTCCTGTGGGAGGTTCGTTCCCAGGGCAGTGCTCATGGATCTTGAGCCGGGCACCATGGACAGTGTTCGCACTGGGCCTTATGGCCAAATCTTCCGCCCGGACAACTTTGTGTTTGGCCAGTCCGGCGCCGGAAACAACTGGGCTAAGGGGCATTACACCGAGGGTGCTGAGCTTATCGACTCGGTTCTTGATGTGGTGAGGAAGGAGGCAGAGAATTGTGACTGCCTTCAAGGTAATGAAGCTGATTGGTATACTTAACTTGTTGATATTACCTGTGGCATCACTGTGTTAATTAGATTCATGCTAGTTTGATAATCTTGCAATGTTCTGTGCTTTTGAATGGTGGCTACATAAATTCATAATTGATAGTTATTTTTTCCTCATGGCAATTCACTTGTTTTGTGATCACACTCATCGAGATTATATTCTGTACTTTGATCAGGCTTTCAAGTGTGCCACTCTCTTGGTGGTGGCACCGGATCTGGCATGGGTACCCTTCTGATCTCCAAGATCAGGGAGGAGTATCCTGACAGGATGATGCTCACATTTTCTGTCTTCCCCTCGCCCAAGGTTTCAGATACAGTTGTGGAACCATACAATGCAACTCTTTCTGTCCACCAGTTGGTTGAGAATGCAGATGAGTGTATGGTGCTGGATAATGAAGCTCTCTATGATATCTGCTTCCGCACACTCAAACTAACCACTCCCAGCTGTAAGTCAAGTTCTACACCCAAACTAAACACTGATGATTCTTTATGAAAATTAACTATAATATGTTTTTGTCATGTCTAAAGAAGCTTCATAAGATGGACTGTACTTCATCAGTTTATTTTAAGGACTTTTATTCACCTCATTTAGTTGATTATATCAGTTTAAATGTTCTAAATTCTTTTAAGTAATTGAATCACAAGATCAAGTAGTGTGATCTATCAAGTATGCCTTGCTAACTTAAGTTAACGTTTTCTACATTTTTGTTTTCTTATCAGTTGGAGATTTAAACCATTTGATATCTGCAACCATGAGTGGTGTCACATGCTGCCTCCGGTTTCCTGGTCAACTGAACTCTGACCTCAGAAAGCTTGCTGTGAATTTGATCCCCTTCCCTCGCCTTCATTTCTTCATGGTTGGATTTGCTCCTTTGACCTCTCGCGGATCACAGCAGTACCGTGCTCTGACGGTTCCGGAGCTCACTCAACAAATGTGGGATGCTAAGAACATGATGTGTGCTGCTGATCCTCGCCATGGCCGCTACCTGACAGCCTCTGCCATGTTCCGAGGAAAAATGAGCACAAAGGAAGTGGACGAACAGATAATCAATGTCCAGAACAAGAATTCATCTTACTTCGTCGAGTGGATCCCCAACAATGTCAAGTCCAGTGTTTGTGATATTCCACCCAGGGGCCTGACGATGGCATCTACCTTCATCGGCAACTCTACGTCCATCCAGGAAATGTTCAGGAGAGTTAGTGAGCAATTCACTGCCATGTTCAGGCGCAAGGCTTTCTTGCACTGGTACACTGGGGAGGGAATGGACGAAATGGAGTTCACCGAGGCCGAGAGCAACATGAATGACCTTGTGTCAGAATACCAGCAGTACCAGGATGCAACTGCTGATGAAGAAGGTGATTACGAGGATGAGGAAGAGGCGGCCGAGGATATGTGAGAGACAGCCACCTTAGTATGTTACTAGAATGCTGCTAATTCTTGTGTTTACTATTGTGAAATGGATTGCTCTCTATTTCCATTTAACTCTTGTGGCAAAGTGTCTGTCTACTGTTTCTGTATGAGATTCTTCTTTGAAGCTATCTGTTCTTTTGTATCAGCCAAAACTGTTATTACCAGATGATCACCTCTTGTGATAAAAATGTTTGATTAGAACTACAAGCTTTGCCGATTGTTAAAATTTTTGTGTTTGCCCCTCTCTCTGAAAAAAATACAACTTTAGTGTTTGCCTGGGTTTTGTTTCATATGCTTCGATTATTATAACTGGGCTATCAACTGAATGAAATGGGATACATAGATGTCGGCAAGACCTATTACTTTGATATCTGTTATTTTTTAATGTACAAAAAATGTTATGGTTTAAGTAGTTTGAGCTTGGAGAATCATAATTAATATCGAAAATTTCATTGTTAAACAAAATTGTGTATTTTGAAGAACGGTATAATCCATTCT
The DNA here is from genome assembly GCA_001647135.1 of Pontederia paniculata. Classification (NCBI taxonomy): domain Eukaryota; kingdom Viridiplantae; phylum Streptophyta; class Magnoliopsida; order Commelinales; family Pontederiaceae; genus Pontederia; species Pontederia paniculata. Next base: position 10,403 of record LTAE01004129.1, on the reverse strand, counting down.
CTCGTAAAATATTATGATAAATTATATTAAGGAAGTAGTGTTAAGACAAGTTCTTAATCCTAGAATAATTTTAAAATGATCTCCTTTTATTCTTATAAAATAACAAATTTTATGTAATAGCTTTTACTAATTTTCAATCAAGTGATTTGTCTTTACTCCAGCTACTAGGGTGCATTTGATAGTGCTGTGGGATTAGGGTGCATTTGATAGTGCTGTGGGATTACTTATTTTTTAGTGTTTGGTGAAAATTTCTGCAATTACTTTTTTTTAAAATTGGTTGTTATTGACAGCTATTTTTATACCTTTTTACACAGTTAGAAAATCTTCGACCTCTCCACAGCATCAAATAGCCACCGTTATGTGAAGCTAATTTTGGTAAACTCTGGTAGAAAGCTTTACCAAACGTAGGCTAAATCTCGTTACTCTGGTAGAGAGCTGTTTTTACCAAACGCATGCTAAATCTCGTTGCACCAACGGACAGTAGTTCAGATGAACTGTAAACACCAACACCAAACAAAAATCTCGTCTTAGAGTCAACTATATGACACACTTGGTGGCCAACCGGAGCTAGCAAAAAAAAAAAAAAAAAACAAGAAATCGGAAAATAACAATAAAGTCATATTGGACTTTCATTCCGTCCAAGAGGCAGATGTGTTTGGTAGGAGGCAAATGCAGGTGAGGGAAAGCTTATGCACAATAAAGACTCATGAATCTTTTGGAAGAATAGGAGACAGGCATAGGATTGGTTGGGTTTCCTATCAATCGACATCTAGTTACTTGGAAGAGACTTAGAACTAGGAAGCAAGGCAACCTATTGAGTGTTTATTAAGAAATGGCTCTCATCACATTACCCATTCTGGTAGAACTAATATTGTCCTTGCTCAAGATCTGCTAAGTGCTAAGCATGGGAAAACTTTAAAAGATTCAGCAATGACAAAGCAATAACTAGTTTCCTGACAAAGCACAACCAACCAACTGCAAAGATATGAACAAAACAAGTTAGTGTACAAAAGAAGTAATGATTAACTAAGTTCAGAATCTGCAGCATTTACAGTAAAATAAGAACAAGGCAGGTCTATCAGTAAAAGGAGAATTTATTGGCAGTTTGGAGGAAAGCCATTTATTTGTGGAAGTTCATCCTAAAAAACCTATGAGTTTATAAAGCATGTTAGCTCATATTTCACCTTCCAAAAGATGGCTCCCTCCAAGATCTCAGCTTCTCATCACTTTTTTACAATTATAGTTCTCTACCCATTTTGTCGTAATGTATAATCCGATGTGTAATATAATTATCTGTCAGTAAACCTTTTTGCAACTGACTTTGCTGTAGATACAATTTGAACAGCAAGCTGCGGATCTTCCACGGAAAGAAAATAGGAAGGCCCGTGAAATTAAGCAATGACCCTCTTGGGTGATTAGCATATTAGCGCCGCGCATTTGCCCAATTCCTTGAGTTGTTTTTGGCTTTCAGAATAGGTTGCCTATTGTTGATCCTCTGTTTCGGTATATCGTGCAGCTCCATAACTTGTATAGTTCGCTGTTTCTTCGCTGCATTGCGTAACGAGCAGCAACCGTTAAGCAAGATGCATAGCTAACAGAACTCGTAAGCTATTAATACGAAATAACAGAGGGGTTGATATGAACCATTTTCAGCTTGCTGGTAACCTTCATGAAGCTTCCTCTTTGCGGCTTCTAGTTTAGACCTTATTGAAGCTTCCTCGGAGTACATTGATTTCTAGGTACAGAACAATAAGTTAGCATTTTAACTTTTTGAAGTAGTTTAAAGTTCATATGAACTATGACTCGGAAGATGATTCAGAACCTTTAAGCTTACATCTAATGGCGCCATAGATGATTTCCTTTGGACTCCAGTAATGTCTTGTTGCTGCTTCATTTTCATCTCATTGCCAATTTTCCGTTCAGGGGCTAGCGTTGATGGTCTACCAGGACCAGAGCCAGTAACAAAAGGTTTGCTTTGTTTGTCAACAACTCCTTTTAGCCTTGGATGACATATAACTCTTTCTTGTGGCTTTGTTTGTTTCATGACTGGTTCTTGGTGATTCTTCTGCCCTCTCTCTTCCCTTGCAGTTGGCATAAGTGGCTGTTGTTTCTTTATCTGCCCCATTTCATCTGGAATGAGTGAATCCCAGTGCTGTTGCCTCTCAACATCTTCCTTTTCTTTTGAAAGCAATGCATGTTGTGAAGGCTGTTGCTTCCTCACTCTTTCTTGGTTCCCTGGAAGCCTCCTTCCATTTCCCTGCTTCTTACCAATGTCCTCTTCTTTTCTAAAATCTGAAAAAGAGTCAATAGACAGGTTTTATTGGTAATAAGGAAATAAGCCACTATGACATAACTAGTCAACAAAGGGAAACACATATACTCACTTCCGTCTTCATCCATTCCATCGAAGAACTTCATAGCCCAAAAGTTGGGACAAAATATGGAATTAAATCAGTTTATGACAAATGATACTGAAGTGGCATCAATTGCAGAGCATAAAAAGAATATATTATATATAAGTTATACCTCAGAAAACTGGATGGAAGTCGTCTGGGTAGTGAAAAAAGCTAGTTCATCAAGTGGAGGGGAAGGAAGTCCTTCCTCGTCATCAACAGTAGATGGATTTGTCGAGTCTGGGGAATGACCTGCACATTTTATGTTTACAATCATCTTTGGTGAATTGAAAACTACTGAGTCACAATGATATTTAGCATAAAACAGCAAGTTATAATGTACCTGCAACAGGAACTGCTTTGATCCATTCATCAACTAAAACCTTCCAACCACTGCAACGGTAAAAGGAAAGAAATAAAGTCAAGTCAGACAAGTCTTAATGGAGTTGCTGTATAGCAACGCAAAGGAAATCTTGTCCATATTTTATATTCATGGTAATCATCAACTAGGTAATTGCTGAATAAGTAGGAAAATTGAAAGAGCTTCCGAATCAGGATCTGTTCAATGCAATGCGGCATCAAATATATATGTAAATACTTGATACTCCCACTACAAAGGGTCCTATAGCTCATATAGATACATTTCTCTGTAGGTTTCAGGAATTAAGAACAATTCACATATCAGTGAAAGTATGGTACACATTAGTAATGTGTATCAGTGAAAGTATGATACGACATAATAACTATCTTTCCATTGATTTTATAAGCAATTATTTAGTAATCAGAAATATCTTTCCTGCATTAAACGTGTCTTTTAAGAAATAGATGTAGTCCCTTACTGCATTTCAGTTAATGATACGAACGGAGGATGGCAACGTAACCATCATATGCATGCATGCATGACGGCGCAATAACTCCCACAACCATTTAGGAATTAGATGTATTCTGTTACTACAATTCAAGGTTAACATAAACGATATGAATGGAGGATGGAAGCATAACCATCAGATGAATGCATGACAACCTAATAACTCCAGCAACCATTTAGGAAACATAATAAAATTATAAGCGTCGTATACGACCTAGTTTATGTGATTTTTGTCAACCCCAAATCATGACCTTGAAAGTCATAAATCGAACATGCCTTCTCTGCAGAAGAATAAAATCAGTAAAGCACTTACTCAATGAGCACACGGACAAGATGTCGGACTTGTTTCGAGCCATGTTTCCGGAGACCATTAACGATCCTTCCAATGTCAGTTGTCTGCACACGTAGAAGAGAAAGAAATCAATAGCAAATTTGACAAGCCACACCTAAACAACTTGGACTGATGACTCATGCTCCTTCAGAGTCAGTGGTAACAAATACTACTACAATTCAAGATGTAATGCATGTACCTCAAGTACTTCAACAGAGAGCTCCATTAGCTGCAGCCTCCTCAGTGATTCAAACAGTATATTTTCCGACTGTGACCGAAAAAGAAGAAATCTTACTAAAACCAGAGTTATCAGTATGACCAGGAACTTCTTAATCATTTTAAATGAGCTTAATCCAATCTCAGTTCAGTCTACTCGTTCAGTTCAATATCAGAAAAGGAACAGATTCACATACAAGCTAGAAAGCAGGCATACCTCGTCTTGATGGTTCGCAAGGATGCCCTTTATACGCTGGACCTCGACGAGGATTTGGTTCGCCTCCTCCATCTCCTCCGTGAGAGCCTCGGCCTCGTCGTAGCTGAAATTACTGACGAACAGGTCCACGTCCTCCGGCCCCTCGTTGCTGTTGCTGCCTGCCTTGCTCCCGTTCTCGGCGTCCCTCTTGATGCCCCCATTGCCTTCTTCCCCTTCCACGAGGGTCATTGCCGGCGCCCGACAGCTGCCTCCGTGCGGCTCAACGCGATCGCATCCGGCGCACCGAGGTAGCAGGATCGTGTAGAACCGCTCCACAATTCGATCCCTCTTGTTCAGGAACTCCTGGGGACAATCGCAGGCGGCGACCAGCACGGCCTGCTCGATGACCTCGAAAATGCCGGAATTGGCGCTCCGGAAGAACTTTCTCCAGTAATCCAGCGACCCCGAAGAGGCCTCCATCGCTGCTCCGGCGATCACCCCACGCCGCCGCCGGCGACAACCAGCAGTTCACCGAATATGTTGAAGATTCCAGAGAACCACGCCAAGATCGGATTTTTAAGGATGATTCAGACTCCACGGGACAAGAACTCAGGTGGCCGCCGGTTTTACACCCATCGAAAGCGGTTTTGACCGATTACTATACAGAAAATGGAAGGAAAAGAAAAGAAAATTACTCGGAAATATCAAAATTTCCCTGTGCCAAACAGGAAAAAAAGGTGCGGTTTTGGCACCCAAAATCACCAGTTCCAAACGTTTAGAGCCCAAAAGACGAAATTTTGACGCCAAGAAACGGGCAAAAAGTTACTCAAAAAAAAAATAAAAATCGTCCCTTTTCTGTTCTTCTCCCCGTTCAGAAGAATCCGACGGGCAAATTACGGTTTGGAAAACTTGAAGGCCAAACAAACGAAACAGGAACACTGTTACGAATTGGTTCTTTTTTCCATTCCCGTTTCCGAAGCCTCAAATTTCTTGTATAAGCATCACCATATCGCCCGTTTGCAACGAAAACAAAACCAAGAGGAAGAAGAAGAAGAACACAACAACAGCAACAATAACAAATTATGCTCTGAAACAGAGCATAACAAAACGCCTGTTTCTTGTTTCTTTCATCTTCTTTATTTTTTTTTCTCTCTATTTTCTACGTTTTGTATGCTAATAATAAAATATACATCTCTTCCTCTCTGTAAAACCTTTAAAACTTGCGTAAAAACTTGTTTATTATTAATAATTCCTGTCACCTTGTCGCAGTGGAAGAAGGAAATGAAGAATAAACAACTGAAAGAGACGTGCACGTGCGAACGGAATCCAACGCGCGCTCGCTTTTCTTTTCTTTTTTTATTTCTTCTCCTTTTCAAAGTCATGTTTATTATTAAACAACAAATAATTGTCAAAATATATATTGTTCAAACTAATTCATATATTACTAGTCTAGTCATCACAAAAAATATTATTATACAATATATATAACTAATACATATTTATATAACTAAATAATTGAATATTTTTAATATAATTTTATGCATATTTTTAGCTTTTATTTTATCACTTTATTTGATTTAGAACTATTTACATGAATTATTACATCTTAATGTGTTAATTTCCATTTAATATAATTTAATAGAGCTTTACATATAAATCTTATTAAAATTACGTTGATATTAATCTTTTGTCAAAAAATTTTGAAGAGTCCCATATAATACAAAACCATTTTGAAATATTGAAGTCCCAAATTACATAAAATGACCAACTTTATATATTCTATTAGAAAAAAAATGTGCCTACAGTATTTTATCAATTATTTTATTTACTGAAGAAAGAGCAATATAAATACACTTTATATGTTGCACCGTCTGAATAATTTTTCAATTTTTTATAATTTATTTAAAACAAAATCTATTTTGAAATTTATAAGATAGTAATAAAATCCCACACGAAATTGAAAAAAAAAATCAAATGATTAATGAATGAAAGGATGTTGCATAAATAGGAAGGGGTATTAAATATCCAGCATTTACATTCCAACTCTTGCTCATCCCCTAATTAATTCCCAATGTTTTGACACATCATCCAACTAATCAACTACTGTTCATGATATCAATAAACTTATCAATGCAGCCCTTATTTAAAAAACATTAAATTCCCTTCCTTTTTGATCGGAATTTTGAATGGTGTATACCTTGTTTTGATGTCATTGGCAGATAAATGAATAAAAAACAACTAAATTTTATTTTATTTATTTTTTGCCAAAAATGAAGATAAATAATAATAAAGGTTGAGATGGTGTTAAGTTGTTAAGTAATTTTTTTCGTTTAAGAAAATTTTAAGTTAAAGTTCATGTAAAAAAATTCATTAAAAATTTCACTTGTCATAGCTAGAAGTACAACTAAGAAGCAATACAAATTAGTCAAAACAAAGTTAGCAAACGAAAAATAAGAATAAACAAATGACAACTCAATTGAACACTTGCAAATAAAATAACTTGCATCATGGTTTTGGAGTTGTTAACGAGCATGTAACTTGGTTTATGTGTGTGCATGGTCAAATGCAAATTATATGTATTATATATTTAACTACTAAAATGATTAGTCTACATTTAGATTTATATTATAATGTCTTATTTTTAATTATATTCTGATATTCTAGAGCTATTAGATACATTTTAAACCTCTGCAATTTATAAGGTGACTACACTTGATCTAAATAATTTGGATTGTTAATAAATTGTCCTCAAGCATCCTTGTCCCCCTTTGATTTGAACTTAAGTGGAGAACTAGACCGCAATAAGTTTTTTTTTCATTTTTAATCATTATTTTATACATATTTAAAATTATTGGTATTTAACTAATTCAAAATTCATGATAAAAAATAAAAATAATATTTTTTCTAATAAAAATGATGAATCAAATTTAAAATTATATTAACTTTGATCCACCTAATTAAATTTACGTTTAGGCACTTGACATATCATATAGTTATTCCAGCACATTGTATATGAATCTTTTTATTTACAAGGTACAACCAAAGTCTTTGGTCCACACTACTTTCGAAATATAATATGACATATTTATGAGCAATCCTTTATTTAAAAAGAAAAAATAATCTCCAGTTGTTCAACTTTCTCTCACAACCTTGTGGTGAAGTTGGACTTTAAATATTTTGGAATTCAATTTAAGAATAATTAACAGGCAAACTAAAATCTAGAATACCTTGATAGCCAATTTTTCTTTCAGCTTAATCACTATATATATATATAAATATATATATATATATATATATAGATAGATAGATAGATAGATAGAGAGAGAGAGAGAGAGAGAGAGAGAGAGAGAGAGAGAGAGAGTAAGGCCATTTTTTATTTTAAGGATGTAATCTTTCTTTTTCTATTTAAGCTTAGCACCAAAAAAAATTAATCTCAGAAAATAAATTATCTGTTTCCAGGAGGTTGAACTCTGATTAATATATGACAATTGAAAGTCCTAACCACTTAAATATGGCATGATTGATGGATTGATGTGTTGTTCTTCTTAAAATATTTATCCACATTTAATTTATAAATGACTTCAACTTTGGTAACATTTGCTGTTAAATGCCAAGGTGAATTGGGAAAAAAAAGATGGATTGACTTGTAAACACTTGTACATGATGTTTGCCTTCATTACGTGTACTAGATACATGTTCGTTTATAGTTGCACACTTGAGTCAAAATTTTTAAACGGCTTGCGTTATGAAATATTACACATATAAACTCACATATGAAATTATCAACCCATCTTTTCTATTGAAATATATTCATTAACATACATCGAACTTATCTTATTAATATACAAAAAAAGTTCATGTCCTTCTTCTTTTGGTTCATGTGCAAACATTTTTATATAATTGTTAGAAACCATATTATGGTCATATATATTTTTCTTTATTTACTTTTTAATATATTAGTTAAGGTATACGGTACACTATTGATTTCTTAGCATGATAAAAAATATAAAGCACAAAAAATTAAGGGTAGAATTCATGCATCATGAATAGTTATTAAGTGATACTTTATTGGAAGTGGCGAAATAAATTGTATTAGCAATCTTAGGAGCATAAAGATATTAGATTTTCTTTTCAAATATCGGCTAAAGAGATGCGTTAAATACTTTGAACGACACATCTTTACTCACATTTAAGTATAAATAGATCTATATAAAATATGAGTGGGAGTAAACTGCTCTAAATTATAACGCTACATAATACTTTCCCTCATAAATTTATATTACTTTTTATGTATCTCAATCTCTTGAATAATTAGGGGCTTATCTCATAAGGTAAAATCTAATGACTCTAAATTTTTATTTCTTAATTTTTGACGGGAGTCCTTAGAATTTGAATAATTCTACATCTTGTATTATTTATTATTTTATATATATAAAACTCAGTTATCTTTCGAAAATATAATCAAGTTAAAAGTGAATTTCCTTAAATTCTTGTATAATTTTTCTCTCGTCTATTTAATGCAGCAAAAGATTATGTCAATATATATATGTCAAGTTTGCCCAATTGTTGTTTATACTATTATAGATTTTTTTTAATTATTCGACTCTTGAATAGGAGATATCCTTATTCATAAATATATAACAAAAATATGAGATTCTAAAAAATCAATCAGAAAAATGATAATATTTTTTTAATTTGAGAAACTTATGTAAAATGTTCGATGTTTTCATTTATCATTTGAAAAAAATAACTCAATTGTCAATGAGAGTTTGGATAATGTAACAAATTGCTTATTTTGAAGTTTTTTTATATAAGTCGTAATGATTATATATTAGACGTGTGACTCAACAAATATAAATTAATCGTGGCAATTGAAAAGGCAAAATAAATATTTCATTCCTACTGAAGTTCAATATTTAACATTTTTTCATAGACTATCTATGTCTGTCAAATAGAAAAATAGAATTTAGATTAGAATTTGAAATTTTGACTTAGTTAAATATTATAATAAAGTATTTAAGTTAATTATTCTATATATTAGTGATTAGCAGTTGAGTAACATATTATTTTCGTTAGCATTTAAAGAATAAAAAATAGATATTAAATTTTTATATCTAATTTATCCCTCTTTTTATTAGACTTTTATACTTTAGCTATGCATATAACTATAGCTACTTATTATTATTATTAATTAATTATTAATAATGGTGTACTTGGATACATCATGTTTCATATTTGTTAAACAATTAGATCTGAGATCTATGGATGAAAAAAATAAAAAAATAATAAAAATATTAAATAGACTAGTCGTAGATTTTAGATTCAATAATTTAACTTATAGAGTAAATGGTGTACCCAAGTATATCATTAAACTCTTTAAATATTATTGACATTAGAACATATAATTATTTTATTTATTCATTTTTTATTTATGCACGTCTAATTTAGTTAAAAAAATATACCAAATTAATTATTATAAATCACATAATTTTTTTAGAAAGTACATAACATTAAAAATTTTAAAAAATTATTATGTTAATTTATTAAGCTCATTTACATTATCTTATAATTATCAATTCATTCATCTTTGTTTATCAAATATTTTATTGTTATCACTTTTATGTATCGTTAAATATTGATCATTAATAATTAATTATTATTTATTAAATAAATTTATATTCTCTCTCAAATCATTATTTGCTTATTAATTTATTATTAATGTCAAACACAACCTAAGTTAAATTATTCTAGTCGAATAATTTCTCTGACCTATAAAGTTGGGCGATTTTTTAAGTACAAAAAAATCCTAAAATTATTTAAAGAGAAAAAAGATCAACATAGACGACTGTGATATTTTCAGATTGGAGACATAGTCATAAATATTTAAATTAGTAATATAAATTTCAACCTATCAGATATGTAAAATAGTTGATAAATGTGAAACTATAGTTAAACTGGAAAATTCAGAATTCATATCAAAATAATATCATTTTAATCCTAATTTCATATTCAATGATATCAAGTTAATTAAATTACTGAAGTTTGTAGGATCTAGATGGCACCGAGGGGGAGGGGGCGAATTGGTGTATTAAAAAACTTTTGGTCTTCTTAACTTAATGTAGATGTGTTGTGTTTAGTGGAAGCATGCATATACGAATATAAACACAAATAGAGAGGAAAGAGTAGAGAGAAGAATAAACACAAAGAACAAACACAGAGTTTATTATCGAGGTTCGGCCGAACTCTTTGGCCTACGTCCCCGCTCCGATCTTCTCCCACGAGATCTTCGGAGTTCACTATCTCCTTCTTCAAAGGGCGAAGACTCCCTTACACTTTCTCCTTTCTTTGCACTGAGGACAAGGAGACAACCTCTTACATGTATTCGCTCAAGCTCTCTTG
>LTAE01004128.1:4412-30330 GCA_001647135.1 Pontederia paniculata | reverse complement strand
AGAAAAGGTAGATAGAATTGACGTTTTATTTAAAATACTATTACATATTTTTATTATAATATTAATATATACATATGTAATAGTATTTTAAATAAAACGTCAATTATATATATATATATATATATATATATATATATATATATTGAAAGAGAAAAAAAAGTGTAGCAGATTTGTATAGAAAATGTCGACACTTTGATCAAAATATTATCCTCAAGTTCTAGTGTACTACATGTGCTATAATAAATGTGTGCAATGCATGAGATATTACTTTTGTGGAATTAAACTGATAAACATATTATTACACGTCGGAGAGATCGTTTACTACTTAAAAAAATGATTATCGTATAACTAAGTGACTAAAAGAAGTTTAGTAGCGGAAAGTAAAATAGAAACAATTAAATCAAGTTGAAGAATTTTCTTGTAAAAATTGCTCTATGTAATTTTTCATATAACAATTGGCCACACAAATTAAAAAAATTGACGCATATTTATAAATAGCCCTCTTCTTTTTTTTTTTAACTCATGAGCACTCCGAGTTAATCAGTTGTTCCAACATTTGGCATAATATATACGTATCAAATTACCATTTGTTCATATTTTTATGTTGGTTACACGTTGTTTATAGCTGGTATTAAATGGTTAACACAACTACATATATATAACCAAGAATGCAGCGCACATTTTTAACGTGCACTCCTTACTCTTCCTTTGAAACTAAGTGCGATCAACAGCTATCGAAAAACGTTCTTAATTAATTATGGGCAAATTAAGCAACACTTTTGATTGAGTCACCAAAATAAAATTTTTGGATGTGATACAGAAGTATAAATAATATATAATATGGTAAACTCATAATAAGCATATACCCTTATACGCTACCACATACATCTTATAATCTCTTTACGTCATTGCTGTGCCCATTTGGCTCCTTTGCATTGGCTTCCCTAGTAAACATCCTAAACTTCTAAACTAAAGGCTCCACATTAATCTTAGCAAACAAATGAAAGGTTCAAACTTTGGTCGATTAGCACATAATAGACTCTTGCTATTTTTCTATGCTCTCTTTTTTAATCAAGAAAACAACATTAATTAAGTTTTAGGTACTCAAATGTATAAGACGTCTTGGCTTACGGTATATTCCAATTAGACGAGATTTCAATCGATTATTAAATTTCAACATATATATGTATGAGAAAAAAACTTAGTGGGGAACAAATTAACTTGGTTATATGATCCCATTAACTCCATTCCTCTATTAATTAATTGGCCTCGTGGCCTCTACTTAACATTAGTAAGAAGGCATATAAATGGTGTGCATGCATGCCTTTATAAAGCACCCATATATACCTAATTTTCTCATGCACCATTAGCAAGTAAATATTGAGCCTTCTTTAAGATCTCTTCACTACGTATTAATTAGCTGCAGGTCAGTGTCGACATGAGGAAGGAAAGCTCCCTCTCCGAGCTCGGCTTCGGCGAGCACGTCTCCGGCAATCTGTTCCTCCCCATCCAGGAGACGTCGCCGCCATCGCCGGCGAGGCGCAGGACGAAGATATCCGTGGTCGGGGCCGGGAACGTCGGCATGGCCATCGCACAGACGATCCTTACCCAGGACCTGACGGACGAGCTCGTGCTCGTGGACGCCAAGCTCGACAAGGCCCGCGGGGAGGTGCTCGACCTCCAGCATGGCGCCGCGTTCCTGCCGCGCACCCGGATCGTGGCGTCGGACGCCTACGAGGCCACCTACGACTCCGACCTCTGCGTGGTCACGGCCGGCGCCCGGCAGGTGCCCGGCGAGTCGCGCCTCGACCTCCTGCAACGGAACCTGGCCATATTTAGGGCGATCGTGCCGCAGCTGGCGCGGTACTCGCCGGAGACGATCCTGCTGGTGGTGTCGAACCCGGTGGACGTGCTGACGTACATAGCGTGGAAGCTGTCGGGGTTCCCGCCGCACAGGGTGATCGGGTCCGGCACTAATCTTGATTCGTCGAGGTTTAGGTTCCTGCTGGCGGATCACCTTGAGGTCAATGCTCAAGACGTGCAGGTACCCACTAATTAATTAATTAATTAATTTTATATACTAATTGTTAGCTACTTAAGCTTAATTATTTTCTCTGCCTTGGCAGTGAAGTTTTGATTTTATTACATATTTCTCATAGCACAAATACAGTGATTATGAATTTGATTAAAGTATTTTAGATAACGTAATACTTAAAAATATTTAACTTTAACGTTCTATTTTAATTAAATTAAATTATTCAGAATGTTGTGGAGTTAGGCCTTTGAATGCAGATCATATCAATGCAAGCTCATTGATGTTATATTTACATTCTTTAGTCAATTAATTAATAGATGGGATATAAAAATGTGTTTACCTCGTCCGAAACTTGTTGTGGATGTCTAATGTGTTAAGGTGACATAAGAGAAGTAAAAAAATTATGCATAGAGAGCTCCAATTGATAGGGACATTTTTTCGGTTAAAGGCTCATATTATAAGACACGTTGAGAATTGAACTTAATATCTTATGTTTAAGGATTTTCTTATTGTCATTCTAAAAATCTTAATGCCACTATTTTTCATCTATTTTGTCCTTTAACTTTTTATTATTGACACTTTTTCTATTCTCCAAAAGTTGCACAAGTTCCAAAATATTCACAATCTTAATTTTCTCTTATTAAATAATTTATCTTTTATTATTTATATTTTATTTGAGATTTTATTTGTGTATAAAATATATTTTAGTATTTTTTAATTTTAAAATATCTTAATGGAAATTTAATATACTTTGATATTTTTACATTAGAAATTATTGTTATATCTTCATAATTACCCATGTGTGTATGTATAATAACTTATAAAAAATTTATTTGAAATGATAAGCACATGCTGTGAAAATTTTAATTTTCATAAAACTTTAGTAAACACTAAAACAAAAAAAAATTAAAGTCACTATAACAACAAGAGAAAAAAAAACTTATGAGCATAAAAAATAATTACATAAGAATATATTTCTCATAAAAAATATGATAATAACAGAAAAATATTATAAAAAGATAAGAGAAAATATATAATAGAGATTTTTGAAAAAAATATGCAATTCTTAAAGAATAAGAATAAGAATAAGGACGTTAAATATTTCATGTGATGTCAATGATAAAAAGTTTAAAGATAAAATGGGTAAAAGAGGAATGCTAAATATATGCTACAACTTAGGAATAGAGGTGCATACTTGCAATTAATGTGTATGCAATTAATACATGCATGAAGGCGTACATGGTGGGGGAGCACGGGGACAGCTCGGTGGCGCTGTGGTCAAGCATCAGCGTGGGGGGAGTGCCGGTGCTGAGCTCGCTCAAGGACGAGGTCGCGTACGGGCAGCAGAGTGTGCTGCTGGAGAGGATCCGGAAGGCGGTGGTGAACAGCGCTTACGAGGTCATCCGCCTCAAGGGCTACACCTCCTGGGCCATCGGCTACTCCGTCGCCAGCCTCGCCCGCACCCTGCTCCGCGACCAGCAGCGCATCCACCCCGTCTCCCTCCTCGCCAAGGGCTTCTACGGCATCCCCCACGACTGCGAGGTCTTCCTCAGCCTCCCCGTCCGCCTCGGCCGCGGCGGCGTCCTTGGTGTCACCGGCGTCCTGCAGCTCACCGACGAGGAGTCCGCTCGTCTCAGGCGCTCCGCCGACACGCTCTGGGAGGTGCAGCAGAAGCTTCATATTTGAATCTATTTATGCGGCCACACATGCATTAATTTAAGCACTCGGAAGTTGGAATAATATATATATATATATATATATATATATATATTTATTTATTTATTTGTATTTGATGATGAAATTAAATTTTATTTATTTCAATTTTTATCTAGATTTGTCAAATTTTTTTTCAAATGTTGTTATTCTTTTGTTTCTTTTTGGCTTTGTTGTTTTGTTATTTTGATTTGTTTCCCTTGTATTTGTTCATTTGATATAATTAAGAATGATCAATGTATATTTGATATGAAGTTTGTTGACTATATTAGTAATTCTGTTGTGCAAATTGAGCTCATTCATTTTATATATGGAAGATGATATAAATCAAACTAAATCTTAATCATCATTAGTAATGCTCCCGCAATCACAACAAAATGCTTCATAGATTGTTTAGAAATCTCGTCACATGAGACTTTTATAGGATTTCGATTTCTTGAACTTTATATGTCCACCTGCTTCCTACTTCCTATTTCCTAATAGGAAAAAAAAATCTAAAAAAGATAACGTGTACATTATTTTGCCCGGATATTTCCTAACAAGAAAACTGATCAATTGATTTCAAAGAATTAAATGGAAAACAAAATAAAACTAAAATATTACAAGAAAATGCGTTTAAAAGGCTCGTAGCATATTTATTTTTTGGGGTCAAAACTTTTGTTTATCTTTGAGTTATGTAATGATCGTTTAAACAGGTAATGGTCATACGGCTCACCTCAGGTGGTATTTCGTAATTAGTTTGACTGATGAAGCTTGGCAACTAATTATAGTATTTCCAAATTAATCTATATAAAACGACATAAATGAACCTAACATAAAATTTATGTAATTCACTCTGGCCCTATTTATTAATCTATTTCGTCAATCTATATGTGTATCTGGACAACGACATATATATCAACACATGAATTATCCGTTAGACTTCTAGTTAGAGAACATTAGGATCTTGAAAGATGAATAATATTAAGAAAAAAAATCTTCAAGATTTTTCATATAATCACTCTTTTTTCATGATATCAAAATCGGAGATTCTAAGTTCAAACATTGCTCAAATTAAAAATTAACTTTTTCTCTTAATTGTCCATGTGTTGTGCTTTGAGCTAGATCAAAATTATTAGCAACCCACACCGAAAGGAGTGTTAAGAATATAAATATAAAAATATTTTTTCTATCGATTTTTCACATGGTATAAGAGAGTCTTTGAAAGTGAGTTTTTTTTTGCTACGACAGATTCCTCTTCTAGCCGATCCTCTATTAAAACTCCATCAATTTATTTCCTAAATTCTTCTGATAATCGATGTATTGAAATAATCTTATTTCTTGCCAACTGAATGGAGCAAATTATCCAACTTGGTCTCGAGCGGATGTGTAATGCATTAAAAACAAAAAACAAGTTAGGTTTTGTTGATGGCACTATTATAAAACCAAAGGAAGGCGATGCCAATTTAGAGCATTGGAATATATGCAATTTTAACACGTTAGAATAGGATCTCCAGGCTAGCGTCGCATACCCTTAAGATGCAAAGTTGCTATAGGATGATATGAATGGAAGATATTCATAAGGCAACGAAATCAAAATCCACCAATTGAAGATTGAGATCTGCCTCTTGAAGCAAGAAGGAAGAACCTTTTCGGAATACTATGCCAAGCTAAAGACGTTATGGGATGAGCTTGACAACTTCGTCGATATTTCAACATGTGCCAATTGTCAAGCATCTACGAAGCTCTTCATGCAAGGTGAAAGAGAGAAATCACATCAAATTTTTATGGGATTGAATGTTGAAATTTTTGCTACGTACGATCTAATATAATTAATACTAATCCATTGTTGAGTTCGAATAAGATTTACTCTCTTATTATTCATGAGGAACAACAAAAGAAACTCACTTATACAAGTGAAGCAAGTGTGGTTTCTGCATCCTTTCATGCTAAAGGGAATACTGGTTATAAATGCTAATAATACTAATGGCAAAAGGCATATCTGTGATCATGCCCGCAAAGAAGGTCATCTCAAAATCAATTGGTCGCAATTGAATGGTTATCCACCAAATTAGAAAGCAATCAAGGAAGGCAAAAGAAAGAAATCACAAGCAGGACGCCAAATGTCTTAAATGCCACCTAAGCAAACACTGTTTGCTAATGTTGTCCAAATGCAAAATTCAACAACAAGAACTCTCATTAAATTTCTTGGTCCTAATAATATTGAAGCTGAAAGATTACTTGGTAATATATTTCAACTTATTAAGTCTGTTTGGATACTAGTATAGATGGAGCTTATGACAGGCCAGCCGGCTCGGCATCGGCACGCTCAGACGGGCACAATCCGAGAACGACAACCATGTCGTGCTCGGGTCAGGCTATGTCGTGTCAGCTCATTCAAGTTTTGGGCCCGGCATGGCACGGTAGCTCATTCAAGTTTTTCAACAGCCATAAAAGTTTTTTTATAATAACAAATAAAATTTATTATATTTGTAAGGTGACAATGAAGACGTCAACGTACCCCCACCGCCATATGTTATATAATATTATATAAAATATTATATCATTATATATAATAATTATAATGTACTAAATTAATATAATATAGTAATATATGAGTATAATACTAGTATATAATTATATAATAACTATATAGTTATAAGCTATAACACTATCAACATAAGTAATAAGTTGTTAAAAAATAAACTATAATGGCTATAGGTTACATTTATAACTTATCAATATTTTATATGAAAACTAAAAAGGAACAAGTTATAAACTATAATATCATACACTTATAATTTTGTAGTTTTACTCTTATATAGATTATAAATTTAATAATTTATGTACTTAATTATGTATGTATTTATGGTTCACTCTTATATTAATAGATTAAATTTTAAAGGTGATTAAGATATTAATTTTAAAAATAACGAAAAAAATGGTGACCCGCCTGACACGATTGAAATCGTGTTGGGGCGGGTCGTGCCAACGAAGTAGTGTTTTTGGCATGGCACGACATGACACGACATTGTAGCAGCACGACACGGGCATGAGCACGAGCACGATGAAACACGGGTTGACCAACATGAGCACGACACGAGCACACACGAAAGTCCATCTCTATATACTAGATACTAGAGCATCCTTACATATGATAGGGTCACAACAACACCTATTACGACCTACTTCCCTCACAAAAAAATGCGGAGTCACAATTCCTAATGGGGATTCATTTGTGACTAGCAAAACTAGAAAAGTTTCTATCTGTGGATATTTTGTTCTCACAAAAAGATGTGTTATTTGTTCCTGATTTTCATTATCGCCTTATCTCTATTGCTAAGTTATCAACAAACATGGATTTCTCTATAATTTTTCATATAATCTTTGTGTTATTCAGGACGATGTCTTAAAGAGACTGATTGGGCTGGGTGAACTCGATGTGGGTGTGAACTACTTGCAAAAAGTGGCAACTAAATTCTTTGCAAATAAGTTGATAGTAGGCACTCTATCTCAGATTTGGCACTGAAGCCTTGGCTATCCATCTAGTAGTTATGTCTCAAAAGGCACTAGAATGTTGTCGTGAAAAGAAACACAAAAATAAATTTTCAAATAGTTTGACTAATTTAAAAAAAAAATATTTTGATCTTTTACATTGTGACATTTGGGGGTCTTATAAAACTCCCTCAAGTTTTGGTGCACGATATTTCTTGACTATTATAGATGATTATAGTCGATCGTTCTACTTGGGTGTACTTGATGAGGATAAAGTTTGATACTATCAGGACGTTGTTTAATTTCTTTACCATGATTCAAAAATTTGGTCGAATAGTTAAAACTTTCAAAAGTGATAATGGAGTTGAATTATTTTCGACCACATTGCAGACATTTTTTTAACAACATGAAATTTTACACTAAACATCATGTGCATATACACCTTAACAAAATGGAAGAGTTGAACATAAGCATTGACAACATTCTCAATATTGCTCGTGCACTCATGTTTCAAGATTCTCTGAAGTTAATTTTTGGGGTGAATGTATATTGACAACCTCTTACTTCATTAATCATACCCCTTCTAGGGTCCCTTTTGGAAAAATGCCCAATGAGCTTCTTTTTGGAAAATCACCTTCTTATAATCACTTCCAAAATTTTGGAACCATACACTCCTTCCATTAGATCTGATAAATTTGCTCCCAAATCTAGAAAATGTATGT
Organism: Pontederia paniculata; assembly: GCA_001647135.1. Lineage (NCBI taxonomy): Eukaryota > Viridiplantae > Streptophyta > Magnoliopsida > Commelinales > Pontederiaceae > Pontederia > Pontederia paniculata. Next base: position 22,386 of record LTAE01004128.1, on the reverse strand, counting down.
TTGTGATTACCCTTTTGACCAAAAGGGATGGCCTATATGATTTAGAAATAAAAAAGTTTTTTGTTTCTAGAAATTTTAATTCTTGTGAAGAAGTTTTTCCCATTGTAAATTTCCAACAATCAAATCTTTCAAATAAAACTAATCATATTTTATATATCGATACATCTGGTTCACCCATTCCACCCATCTAGTCACCTGTATATATATAATACAATCCATTCAACAATATACTTTGAGCAATCAAATATTAATGTTATGGATAACCCAACTATTAAGGAAGTCACTTTAGATAATATGCAGCAGATCACCCCTACTGAAGATTCTTTGGGTGCACCTCCATCAACCTCTACAAACTGATATAGCAGAATGTGCAAATCACCTCCTTATTTGCAAGATTATGTTTGTCACACGTCCATAAGTACATCATCCCTCATAAGCTTTTTGGCCCACTCGACTCTTTCATTTGGTATGAGATATGCTATTGAACAATATGTTTCTTTTGATAATCATGCACCATCTTCCAAAGCTTATTTTACTTCTATTGACACTAATCATGAACCAAAAGACTACAAAGATGCATTGAAGGGTCCTAAATGGCAACAAGCTATGGCAAAGAAACTTCATGATTTTGAGGCTAATGTCACATGGTCCTTGCAGCAACTTCCTCATGGCAAATGTCCCATTAGATGTAAATGGGTCTTCAAAGTCAAGTGTAAAGATGATGGGAGTATTGAGCGATATAAAGTGAGGCTTGTCACAAAGGGTTTCACCCAAATTGCAGGACTCGACTTTCATGAGACTTTTGCTCTAGTTGCCAAATTAGTAATTGTTCGTTCTTTTAGCTATCGTTGTTGATCAACATTGGGAAATTCACAAATAAATGCTCATAATGCTTTTTCATAGGGGGATGTTGATGAGGAGATTTACATGAGTCTCCCTCCAGGTGTTTCCTCTTCTATGTCAGGCATTGTATGTCGTCTGCACAAATCTCTTTATGGTCTTTGACAAGCATCTTGAATTTGATTTTCAAAGCTAGTTGCAACACTCAAAAGTTATGGTTTTCTACTATCTAGTGTTGATCATTCTTTGTTCACCTTATTTAAATATGATAGTTCTCTTGTTGTTCTTGTTTATGTGGATGATCTTCTACTTGTTGGAAATAGTTCAGCTTATTGCTCATCATTCAAGCATTATCTCAATTCTCGTTTCCATCTCAAGGACTTAGGTCCTTTACAGTTCTTTTTGAGGAATGAAGTAACTCATATATATAGATTCTGGGCTTTTCTTATGCTGGCAAAAATATGTTCTTGACATTCTAAGAGAAAGTGGTATGACAACTTACAAGCCTTCTCCACTACCTATGGAACAAAGACATAATCTTGCATTGGCCACTAGACAATATCTTTATTATTCTAACCACTATCGTCAATTAGTGGGTCGTATCAAATATCCTATAGTTACTTGCACGAAACTTAACTATTTTGTGTATATATTTTCACAGTTTATGCAAGAACCCTGACAAGAGCATTGCAATGCAAGTATGTGTGTGCTAAGATACCTTCAATCATCACTAGGACAAGGCATTTTCTTGCATCCTGGCTCTCTTGATTTGCAAGCCTTGAGTGACTCTGATTGGGCTTCATTCCTTTGACGCATAAATCCATCACTGGTTATTCCATTAACTTGGGAGAAAATCCAATTTCATGATAGACTAAGAGACAACCTATTATCTCTTGATCTTCTACTAAAGTAGAATATCGTGCCATGGTAGCTACTACGAGTGAGCTTCTTTGGCTTCAGTTGTTGACTTATTTAAAGGTTTTGCAACCTTCCCCTATTCGTTTGTTTTGTAATAATCGATTTGCTCTACATATTGCTGCAAACCTCATTTTCCATGAATGCACAAGCACACCAAAATGTATTGTCATTTTGTGCACGCCGTATCGTTGAGCACGTCGGAGAGTTGGCAGCACGGCTGAGACGTCGCATTGTGGAGCGCCTCGGAGAGGCGGCTACATGGATGAGAGAGTCGTGTCATTGAGAGAGAGGACACGACCGCATCATCACACAATACGACCCGCGTTGTCACACAGCACGACCGCAATGTTGAGCACGTCGAAAGCGTGAAAGAGAGAGGATGCGACGGAGAGAAAATAATAGGGTTACTATTTTTGCTTTGATACCATGTTATGAGAAGAATATTTCTATATTAATTATTGAGTGCTTGTATATGTATATATAGTACATTGATGAATCAGAATAATAACTGATAATATCTACCAGATATCTAATCTAACCAAATGATAATATATAATCTAGATAATATCTAACTAGATGATAATAATAATTTAATATATAGATAACAATAATTCAAATCATAGCTGATAAGATACATTAACATGTTGAATTGGAATCACTTATATGTTAGACTTAGAGTTAGAGAAGATTAAGATCTTTTGATGTAATATTTGGTATATATGCACCTTACTCGACAAATGAATACTTCAAGATTTTTCTTGTCCCCACTCTTTTCTCATAATTATTTGCATTCGTTAAAAAATAGTTATAATATAATATGGATTTATTTTAGATTGTTCTAAAGTTAGATTTATTTTAAAAAATAAATTCAATGTTATCTTATTCAAAGGGAAATTTAATCAAACTAAATTAATAAAATAAGATATTTGATTAGCGAGTGAGAAAATACTATTAAAAAAAGATATTGATGAACGAGAGGAAAACTTCAATAATATTTTAGAATAAAAACATATATACATCTTAAAAAGAATACTAGTCGTAAATGCACTTTTGGAAATGTCCACATTGCAATTCACTTGAATCCGTTGTCCCTCGAATTCAGAATGAAGTTAAATCCGATTCGAGTCTAACGAGACTGACCCGACCAATATCAGATCCAAAACTAATGATTTCAACATTAGCCGAATCTTTTTAAGAATTTAATTGAGATATCCCTCTTTTGAAAAGACATGGTCTCTTTTTAGATTTGTTAAACTAAAGATTTTTATATATAGATGAGATTAACATGCACGATGAAGGAAAAGGGGACTGTTATGAAAAACGGATTAGAGAGAAAAGATACAAAGTTTAAGGAGGAAAAAGACCAATCGAGTCGATTCAGACCTTCAAAGTTAAGTTGGATCCTACCTAAAGATATTTTTGACATAAACCTAACTCAATTCCATTTGAGTTGGTACACTCGACATATTATTATTATTATTATTATTATTATTATTATTATTATTATTATTATTATTATTATTATTATTATTATTATTATTATTATTATTATTATTATTATTATTATTATTATTATTATTATTATTATTATTATTATTATTATTATTATTATTATTATTAACTTAATTTTAACGTGTACATAAATGCTACAACGACTGAAGAGATCACGCAGCTCTAAATGCATCATCTCTTGAAATGTCAACCTAATAACGATTTATTTTAAATTTATCGATATTTCACTATCAATATTTAACTAATTTAACATTCCAGTAAAAATATAATACTAAATTTTAATTAATTTAACTATTTAATTAATTAAACTCGAAATCATTAATTAATTTCCATCAAATTTGAAATATAAAACTTCTCAATATATTGCTATCCTAACAATACATGATACATTAAAACTCTCACTAGTCATTAATACGTCGTGGAGGAGAAAAATGGACAGGAAGATAAATTATGAATATATATAACTGTAAATGCATCATATATCCAGGATTGACCGTCAAGCCGACAACTTTACATGATGTGTTAAAGTTCTGTTCATTACTCAAATCATCAACATATACTTGTCACTTAAAACGTATAAACAAAGCCTAAAGATAAAGACAAGTACTACTTATGACCCTATAACTCATGCATCCATCCAGGAGTCCTGCACTGCCAAGCTAACAACACATGGTGCATTCCTCGTTCTACCACTAATTAATAAACTTTCTGTTTCTAGTTCCTTTACACCAAAAAGAAGCCTTTTCTTTCAGTTACAATCCTACTAAACTTTAAACACTCACATAAATACATACATATACAACACAAAACACAAGTTACACAATTAGCTCCCACTCTCAAAATGCACCACCACAGCACGTATGGCCACCGGCCTTCGTCTCCTGCTCGCCACTTGTTCCCCTCCAGCAACCAGCTGTTGGTGTCTCTTTAATGTCCCCTTCTGTACCTATACAATACATGTCCACCACTTTAATTTTTCTAAGTTTACTGTTGAAGCTTCCTTGGACTAATTTATATATACGTTAAAGTTTAAACAACAAAAGAAATTTATCTACTCTAAATCTTCTCACACAGATGCATGTCCAAATGGTAGCGAGAGCAACCTCCTTTACCCTGCAAGCAGGACTACTACTCATTGCCTTTGTTTCCCTCACCTCCATCTCTTCCTCCCATGTCGACGTAGATTTAGCCACCAGGATGGCGCACGAAGCGGTTGCGAGCGCCAGGAGCTGGGCGTGGGCTTCCATGGAGGACCGCCGTCTGAAACATGACAGCGGGATGAAGGAGACCACTCCCGGAGCCGGACGGTGGTTCGACGACCTCGCATTTGTCGACTGCGTCTCTCTTTATGAGGACAGCGAACTCAGGCTCCGGCGACTGATTTCGCCAAAGCCGACGACGACGACGACGTCGGGGGAGGTGTTGTACGGATCGTCGGACGCCAGGACGTGGCTGAGCGCCGCGATGACTGGCCATGCGACGTGCATGGAGGGGCTGGGCCAGCGGAACATGACTGGGACAAGGCTGCAGCCGCCGCCGCCGGCGAACATCACGGAGCTTCTGCGTCGAGCGCTGGACTTGCATACATTATTGCCTTCTGGTGACCTGAAGAAGATTAATGGTGGTGAGTCCGCAGCTAATTAATCGTAATTATTAACTATATGCTCATTACAATTAATTATAATTCTCAGTCACATTTATTAAAATTGGCACTCCAATTTTAAACGGATCTCAAGTCAATACTTTAATTCTAGTTTATAATAATTAATTCGTCTTTTAGTTTTTTCTGACATAATAATCATACTACATATTTTCATTTATTATTTATTAATATGATACACTGTTCCAACTTAAGAAAATATTAACATAAAAAGTATTCTATTATTGAAAATAATTTGTTTTTTTTTTACTTTTTTCGTCATTATTTTTATAGATTATCTTAATATCAGCTGTCTTATCAATAAATAATCAATAAAAACAAATGATATAACTGTGACATTAAAATGATTATAATTAATTATACAAAATAAAATTAGAATATTAAATTAGTATTTCATAATTAAAGTTATGATACTAATCTTAAAAGTTACTCATCAACTATTGCACTAGTAATAGCCGGCTTAGTTCAAGAGCATAGCAAAAAAGTTCAGAATCTTTTTTTAAAATTTTGTTAGATACTACAAAAAAAGAAAGAAATGGTTGGTATCTTTGTTATTATATATGTTTTGTCGGCTCACATGAAGTGCGTGCAGTTAATTTCCAACTTCAATACCTTATTAAGTATGCATACGTGGCAGCTAACTCTGCCACGTCATGTCGTGCATGTCATTTGAAGAATGAAATATTCGTCGCTATTTTCAGCTAAAGATTATATTAGGGATGAAAATAATGAAACAGTTTATGATTTCTCAAATATACTAGAAATTAAAAGAAAGCAGTGAAAATGATATGGCCATAACAATTTTATATTTTAATGGTCAAAATTATCTAACAGAGGACATGCAAATTAGTTCATGTAGTTTTACTGAATATCATAATTTGACTTTCTTGGCTTTATATATATTGACTGTCATCCAAGTCAGATTTTCCCTTTTTATGTCAAGAAAAAATATATTCTTGCTTCATAATTTTAATAGTAATTTTACTTTCGTATTTTTTTTAAAATTTTAATATTATTTACTTATTTATTTCTCATTTTTTTAACTCTCTCACTTAATCTGAAATATCTGAAATTATTTATTTTATCACGTATTTATTTTTTATCTTTATTTATTTTAAAAATAAAAAATCATATAGGACCTACCCATCGCCTTATTTCCGTCACTGCTCATTTAACGTTTAAAAAAGAAATAATTAAAAAAAAGTAGTTTAATTGAAAAAGAAAACAATTTAGACATTTCGAATTAGGCCAACGTGTTTAAAATTTTGAGCAGAGAGGTTAATAGATAGTATGAAATTAGGGGTGAAAATAAAAGTTAGCTCTGATTTTAATCAAATCTTACCAAAAGGGAAAAAAATTAATAGAGATTAGAATGTTGTACATATCATCTGCATACTTCACACAAGTATATGACATTATCATAATTTTTTTTCCTATCATGAATTATTTTACTAGCTATTCACTTTACAAGAGGCCACATTAAAGAGCATGGATCTTGATATACAGAGGGACACAGTGATCAAAGGAACAGGAAGGCTGTGATGATCCAAGATGCCGTGCAACTCGGATCATGGGACGCATCCAAGAACAAAGCAGACATCATTGTGGCTCAAGATGGATCCGGGGATTACACGGCCATCAACGACGCAGTTACCTCGATCAAGCACCGCCCGCAACAAAGCCGACTCATAATCTACATCAAGTCGGGCATATATAAAGAAAACGTCGAGATAGACGGAAACATGAGCAACATAATGTTCGTTGGAGACGGCATCAACAAGACGATCATCACCGGCAACCGGAGCGTCACAGATGGCTTCACCACCATATCCAGTGCTACCCTGAGTAAGTTCCACTCTTATCATAATATGTTGCACACTACATAAGCAGCACCCAATTGAATGTGTAGCATGCATGCAGGGGTGTCTGTTGGTAACTTCTGGTGCAGAGACATGACATTCGAGAACACGGCTGGGTCGCAGAAGCAACAGGCAGTGGCCGCGATGGTGGCATCGGACCAATCCATCTTCTATCGGTGCAGCTTCAGGGGCTACCAGGACACGCTCTTCATGCACTCGCTGAGGCAATTCTACCGCGACTGTCAGATCTACGGCACCATTGACTTCATCTTCGGTAACGCAGCCGCTGTGGTGCAAAATTGCGACATCTACTTGAGGAAACCCATGGATCACCAGTCCAACATGATCACAGCTCAGGGCAGAGACTACAAGAGCCAGAACACAGGGATCTCCATCCATCGTTCTCGTGTGTTGCCGGATTCGGACTTTGAAGCCGTGAAAAGCTCATTCCAGAGCTATTTGGGGAGGCCATGGAAGAAGTATTCGAGGACAGTGTTTATGGAGACAGACCTCGACGGAATGATAAACCCTGAGGGGTGGGCAAAATGGAGCGGAAGTTTCGCACTGGACACATTGTATTATGGAGAGTACAAGAACACCGGAGAAGGTGCTTCCACAAGCAGAAGGGTGAGTTGGCCAGGGTTCCATGTTTTGAATTACTCTGATGCCAATCGATTCATAGTGGAGAGATTCATAGAGGGGAATTATTGGATTCCACAGTCTGGTGTGCCCTTCTGGTCTGGACTTTGATCAGATCAGAGTTGAAACATCAAACTAAATATGTATAGAGATATAACGCATGGAATCAAGTAACTACAACTAATATTGTTGGAACGTGGCCGATTATATACTTCTATGAATCTGTAATGAGAATTAGTTGAATCAACTCATCAGTTTAAACCAGTCAAAAGGGACATTTGAACAATCTGAATCTTTAAGTGCATATATGATCAGGTTTTCGTACAATAAACACAAAATCTATATGTAACGGGGTTGCTTATACTTCATACATCAAAGAGAACTGAGCAAAACCCTTAGAACAAAATTCAAATATCTCTAGGAGGTCTTCTAGCTCTCATACTCTGTGATTACAGGGTCTGCAGATGTCGAGTTTTGGGACTCTTCTAATCTCGTAAGAACATCTGGTGCTCCAGAGGAATCTCGTATTATCTGAATACAAATGTCAGTAAATATACATAAGAGTCGGCTACCGAGCAAACATAAAGCTTCAAACTACATGTTCTCATCTGTGCTGCTGCACTGCATTTCCAGATATGAATCATTTTTTCTAGTAAAAAATTCGATTATGGTAACATTCGAAAAATGAATTTTAACTAATATCGGCTTGGTGCAGGAAAAAAAATTCATTCTATAGATCAATTGACATCTCACTGTGTGAAGGGGAATGACCTCATCTATCATCAGATGGTATCTCCAACCTTTTGGAATTACCTTCCAGCACTAAGTATTTACATATCTAGTCTAGCATAAATACAGATCATGAAAATCTTATCACACAAGGCAAATCAAAATCGAAGTACTATATCCCAAATTGCAGTTAAAATTAACAATGGTTTAAGTACAATTAACTAAATCCCAATAGATTGTTAGATTGATCGATACTCGATAGTCACATATGATGAAAAGCAGTTTAGTTGGACTTGGAATGTTAAAATGGAATGGCAAAGACTTGAGTAGACTTACCAGAATTTCTTCATCTAAATAAGAAATTATGAAAATTCTCTGGAAAGTCCCACCTGACAATGCAGGAACATCAACCTCAGACTATGATACGATTGACATGAAAACTATATAATCAGACATTTAAAATTAAGAAAAAAATGAGAAACATCACAAACAATTTCTTTCATGAGACTAAATAAAGCTGAAGACTCATATAACTGATAAGGATACGAAATATATGAAGAGTTTGTTTCTGGATGAAGTTTGATAGTATAATATTATAAGAACATATTAAGTCCAATAAATTGATAGAATATTGATAAAGGAAACCATGGAAAAATTGAATCAGTCGATCCCTTTTCGAAAAAGAGAACTGATTATGGGCAAAAAAAAGGAGAAACTTCATCTCTACATCACATCAATAAATTAAGTCTGCAGTAAACTTGAAAAAAAATACTGACAAAGAAACACTTTGGCAGGCATATATGTATCAGGAAAATACTAATGCACCTTCTTTTTTTCTGAGGGAAACTAATGCACCTTCTGATCCTTATATATATATAGTTTCGTCATATATGAGTATAGGATTGTGCAACCTATCTGTGGCCAATCCAAATGTAGCCCACAACATCGGCCACAGGATCCCATCTAACAACCACATATGATTAAATTAAAAAAAATAAAACATTTATAGTCTCGAAGGAAATTCAAAACCAATGTACACATAAGTAGATGCATGAATGAGACATAACATCATTTTTTGAGAGAATGATTCATAACATCTTAAAGGATTTGATAAATCAAACTATAATGAACTCTTAACTGAATCTATATTAACAGAAAAACAAGAAATATTTGTCTTGATGTGTCAATCTATGCTCTGAATCACCATTAGCCATAGATGATGCAATTTTCAGCACAAAGGGGCATACACAGTGTCCAAATTATGGAAGTAATTCATGGTACAACAGTAATATTGATGACATTGGTACATCATAACTTATATGTCTAGAATTTCCCTGAGTATCCTGTATGGTGAAACTCACTGATATTTTATTACCAGCAGATCCTGCATATGTGTGAGTCTTGCTCATGATGCTACTTTGTTTCCGAAGCAACTACTCTTGAGACAAGGAATACAAGAAAAAAGGGACTCGTATGATTTCGCCAAACAAAATCCAAATAAACGCATATACCAATATATTTCTAGATTTCAGATTGGTTACAGCCAACTCAGTGTCTATGAAAGGTGAAACTGAAGGTTTTATAGAAATAGACTTAGTGCATCCATAACCCAAGAAAATTTGTTCCACCAGTAAGCAAAGCTTGACAAAGATAAATTTAGGAAACATTTGCAATGTGCAAGGTCAGGAAAAAAATCTTACTTAGTGGAAGTGTGAGACCATTGGAAAAGGTATCCCTTATTGGAAGAGGAAGTTGTTGCAGAGAACCAGCAGCCTGCCCAATAGCACCCTTCAACTGCTCAGGTATAGACTCTTCACTAACATTGGGTGTTTCCAAAGTGCCTTCTACATACTCTTCTTTTAACCGCAGAGGACCCTCAACTGACAACTTTGTTGTTATAATGAACTTACTTTCTATCTACAAGGAAGATAAACTCTATATGAAAATTGAGATCATAAATGAATGCCATAAAGAAGGAGGTCATACATATGAAACATGCACTTAGGTGATTAAAGAAATATTATCTATAGACAAAGAACCACAAAATTAAAAGCAGTTAAATCCCTCCCACTTATATAAAATATGACATTCTTTTTTGTTTCATTTTTAACTTATAAATATTGTTGATTCCCCTTAAGTGATATAAGGATGATGCTTAGACACACTAAACTAAATATAGAGAAAAAGAAAACTATTTTAGGTGGCACACCAGGCTGATGCACAAAGGGAGAAAGCTATTGGCATGGTCTAACATGTATTATCAATTTCTTTGAATTGGATTTCCTAATGAGAAAAAATCAAGGAGATTAGGAGGAGCTATGAAGATAAATGAGGCAAGAACGTAAACAAAAGAGAAAAAAATCATGAAAAACAAGCCTAACTTCAAAACCATTAGGATGAAGGCAATAATGTGGTGTTACTTTTTTCTTTTAGAGTGAATGGTGCAGTATACTACTCAGGTACCCCGACTTTGTCCAAAAATCAAAGAACAATATTTCCAAGATATGCCGTCACGTCTATATGATGTAATGGGACAACGCTGGCAGAAAACTAAGACAGAAATCAAAGTGATACAGCAAGAGAAAATCTGAAGCTTAACAAAAGACTACTTTTTTGAAGGGTCAAGGAAAAAACTATTATGTGCCTCTTGAACTAAAAAAATGTATACATATTAAGGATACTTGTTTAATCATTCTTGGAAGAACACAGTATGATCTGAGAAAACTTGATATCAATCATTGATAAAGCTAAAGAAACTACTGTATATCAAGATAACTACCACTATGTTCTGTGAGACTTGATATCAATCATTGATAAAGAGAAAGAAACTACTGCATATCAAGATAACTACCACCACATGTAGAGAAGTATTCACAAATGTGTTCCTATCATGAAATAATATGACAGATCACAATATAATAAGTGACACTTTGCAATATCTAAAGAGATTACCGTGTTGATTTCAGCTTACCGAGTTTAAGAACTTGATATCTGCAGTAACTTTTGAGTAGCCATCCTTTATAAGCAAGTCCAATTTCAACAAATTTGCTAAAGTTGCAGGTGACCTCCTGTGAGGAAAAGACTTTTGTTAAGACAATTCGTTTGGAACAGAGTGTGCAATGTGCACAATTTGAATCATGAAGATCAATTAAAAAAGAAATCTAATGAACCACTCATTCATCTAACTGTACCCTGCTGACTGTTCCATGTCTTTAGGAACAAATTGAAGAAAAGAGAGAGGGACATACTCAAACAAAAGCTTTGCAGTAAATGAGCCAGGGCTACCAGCACTAAACCACTCAAAATTCCAACGTCCTTCTAGAAACGGTGACCTGCATATTGATTGTTAATCAGTAACAATGCATGCAAACTAAACATTCGGAATCCAAAAATAAGATATATGAGAACTAGCATGCTTAAAATAATCACAAAGAAGAAAAATGGTCTAATAAAATCCCTAAACAATTCTCAGTACTTTTGTAAAAGATGAAAAAGAACTATTGTCCAGTCCATTTTAAATTAAAAAGTGATATATAATTAATAACATGTTCTTACGACTGCTACATCCTTGATGTAGAAACGTACGTCGTAGGGCGTGTAGTTGGATTGAGCCTTTCAAGACTAACAATTCTCTCGTTCACATCAACCCGTTGCATCTCCGTCGTCTTCCCACTAACCAAGGACTGGAAGCCCCCTGCGTCCTTAAACTGCAAGGATAAAAGTATATACTTTTTTTCGAATTCAGCAGCTAATAGGGTTATAAATTCAAGAAAAGATAACAGGAAAGATTAATAGAAAAAGATAACAAGAAACAGAAGAGAAAAAAAAACAGTTGTCAGGAGATAAAATGGATTCAATTAGTCTATAAGCTCGTGATATCATACTTCAAACTTTAAAGGAACGAGATAAAGCATTCAATTTTGATATCATACAGTCATACTTCAAACTTTTCCCACCAACGCCACAAAATATTTTTTTTCATAAAATTTCCAGTTCTAGATTTCTTAAATTAGCTAAAAGATCGATACTTTGGGGGAAAAAGTAACGGCCGGGGAAAGCATATCTACTTCAGCAAAAAGGTAGCAACACAGAAACTTCCACTGCTTCTCAACCACAACTACTCGGGCATTCCTTCGAACAAAAAGTAAACATGGGAACAACACGACTCACAGCAAGGAGAAGCGCTTCTTTGGCGGACAGCCGCTCCATCTCCCTTGCGTAGGCCGAAGAAGGCCCTTGGAAGGCCTGCTGCTGCTGCTGTACCATCGCCCTCCATTTGCCGGCGCCACAGCTACGGCTAAGACGAGGGAATCCGGCTCTGTGGCGCGTCGACGGAGGGGGAAGCGAGTGGGAACGAGAAGGAGAGATTGCCGGGAGCAGCGCAAAGGAAGCACCCGTAGCCATTGATGGAGCTCCGATACGGTGGCGGTGGTGGCCGGCGGGGAACTCAAAAAAGGCCCAAAATCTAACACGAAAGAAGATAACTAAAAGAAGGACCAATACCGATTGCAAATACTTACCCACAAAAAACTAATTAAAAAATAGTATGTATATATATATATATATATAATATATTAAAGGAAAATAAAAGGATCGTGCATTTCGTCCTGCTTCTCAGATCGTGTATCATTTTTAAAAAATATTAAAATAATTTAATAGTAATATTATTGGGATTTAGAAAGCTTTCTCACGCGATTGTCAAATTAATGTGAAAGGCTCGTTTTTGTTTTGAGGTGAAATTTGTTGTTTTTAGATGGTAAACGGGGAGGAGAGAGATTTTAATTTCAAAATTAACTTCAAATTATTTGATAATTAATTAATAAATTAGTAGCCTTATAGAGACGTCATTCAATCAAAATTTATTTTCATCACTTTCATCTCAGTACCGAATTAGTCAAATATTAATATCCTTATAAAAATGAAAAAAATTGATAACTAAAATTATTATCGACTACTTATTAAATTAATTCTTAGCAAATAAAAATCAAATTTAAAATTATTGATATTTTTGTTATTTCTATTTATTTTTTCTGGTCCTTTTATAAGAAATAAAAAAGAGTACAAAATTTTGAGTACCGTAGGAGGAGAAAGGTCCTCTCAAAAAGAGTTATTTACTAATTACTACGCATGTACATTAGTTAGATAAAAGGATGTAAAAATTATTTACTAATTACTACACATGTACATTGATTAGATAAAAAGATATGACTTGGTGAAAATAATATGATTTGGTTTTCAGACGAATAATATTTTGTGAAGTCTAATTCCATCCAAATGTTTAGTAGTTCCAATTGACCGCAGTTGCGAATGTCACAAATTAATCTCCAAGTTTTACTTTTCCAAAATTGAATCGACGTCGTACTTGAGAGCACATGTAGATTTTTTTTCCTTAATTGACCAAATAATAAAGTCTTCCCAATCAATATCGAGGCAAATAATAATTTTAAAAAATAGTATTTGTACCATATAATACATTTGTCAATCGTAGGAATTTGATAATAAAAAAATGAAAAAAAACCACAATTCTTAATAGAAATGTTTGAAGTTGAGAGCTCTTATAAACTGGTTTTAGTGCATTATGTGAGGTTTTGGATATCATGTTAGTATGTTACTCACTCTCAATATGTTAGTATGTTACTCACTCTTAATGTTCATAGTTGAATTCCAGGAGCCCAAAGTCTAGTATTTTCTTTCTTATGTATATATGTCTAAAAAGGAGGAGTGAAAAATAATAAGTAGCGAATTTCCATTAAGTCACATAATATAATATAAAAAAATATTTATTTATTTGTAAAAAAGATGTTTAGTCTAAAATCATAAAATATAATTATTATCCACTGTAACAAAAAGATAATTATAAGATTTTCAAAAATAAAAAAGTAATTAGTAAAAAATACATTTTTTAATTATTTTAGCTATTTCACATCTACGCCTATAAATAGATGAGGATAGAGTGTGGAATTTTTATATCTCATTCTCATCATTTTTCTAGAAGGAAGAAAATATTAGTGACTTCAAATGAAGTCAATTAATAAATCAAAGTGAGCAATTTGCATTAAAAATATTTTAAAATCAATAAATTAAAATATGCAATTTGCATCATTTTATGAGAACATATAAAGCTACAAACACAATATTAAATAAAAACTTTAAATTTACTTTGAATATATATATATATATATATATATATATCAAAGATGATAAGTGGCGAATTCTCGTGAAGCCGCATAATATAATAATATAATATAATATTATTTATTTAATTTGTAACAAAGATTTTCAGTTAAAATTTAAAATTATTTTAAATATATAATAATAAATTCTATATATAAGGAATAGTCGAAGTAGCTATATCACAATCTCTCATATTTATTTCTTAAAAAATATTTTTGATCTAAAATTACAAAATTTATTATTTTGATGTATAAATAATATAATCATTAAATCTCCAAAAATAGTTAACGAGACATTTTTTATTTTTTTATTTTTTATATATTTAAGATGAAGTGTGTAATTTGCATCATCTCATACTCTTGTGAGGGCTTCAAATACAGTCCTAAATAAAAAAAAATTAAAAAGTATAAAATATTATTATTTTAAAGATTCCAAATTATCATTATTTTCTTCTTTAGATCACTAAAATCAAATGTGGAGCTAAAAAAGGAAAAATATGCTTATTTATCTTAATTTTATATTACCTATAGAATCTATATCATTTTACAGCAAGAGACTTCTTTGCTTATAATTTTTTTCTACAAAATATATTTCTGACAAATTAAAAGATATCCCAAAATAATAATTAAATAGCATAAAAGTTTAACTTTAGACTTTGTTTGGATTGTGGTGCTAAGAGGAATAAGATGGAAGATGAGCGGGTTGGGTTAGCTAAATTGTATTTGGATAAAAAATTTGTAGGAGTCATATAAAGTTTGGAAGGGTGTCATGACTCTAAACTTCAAATTACCCTTTATAATTTTTTTATATTGGGGTTTGGATGAGTTTTTTCTAGATAAAATTATTCTTTTAAACAACTATTTATAATTTTGTCCTAATTCATTCAAGACAATATTCTTCTCTACTTCGTGATAGAGAGATCATTCGACTTGATGAAATTTCAGCTCATCTGTTGGTTTGTCTCTTTTATTTTATTTTATAATTATTCAATTAACCCATATGTTTAATTTCTATCTGTGCGTGTTTACTTTTTCTCGTGTTGATTTTTATCATAAAACTTTAAATCCATTAATGTAATTGTTATCTTTTTTTTTTACTCCTCTTATATTTATCTCTCACCATCAATCTCTTCTTTTTTATTTTTAAAATAATAGAAAGATAAAATATTATGAAAGAGAAATATAAAATACATTATAAGTGAAAAAAATACTAGAGATAAGAGAAAGTAAGATATATAAAGAGAAAAGATACATGAAAAAAATGAGAGAAAATTTTACGAAAGAGTATCAAGTGAAAAATAAAAAAAAATATATAGTGTTGTTATATTTTTTTTATCAGTCATAAACAATAGATATATAATAAGGGTAAAAGTGACTTTTATTCAAATTAATTTTTCATATTCTATATTCATAAGATTTTTATCCAATTAGAATGTCTTTTAGTTTAGTCCATCAATCATCATAAATTTGTATTCAATTGTAAGTTTAATAATAATCTATTACAATCCACTCCCCATCTCATGCTACATCATTCCATCTCACCCCTCAATTTTTTAGTTCACAAATAAAGCCTTAGGTAAGAATAACCTTACATGCTTAACTTTTTATTTAAAATAGATGGAGACAAGATGCCAAATGAGAGAGAATCGACAAGGACTAATAAATGACTCATGAATTTTTTGTTAGATAAATGAATAGTTGCAAAAAGAAAGATGAAAAAAAATAAATATGAAGCAAATTTTAAGGTGCAAAGGCATGGTTTTCTTCGTGAATAAGGATGTCTTATTCACGCAACAATTAGACAAGCTTCAATATACATATACTATATTAAAAGCAATTCAATATAGAATGATAATTAGATATAGACATGTGGATACAATGCCATATATTTATTATGTAATTGAAATTTAACATGCTTCTAATTAGAATAATCAAATTTTATTTTAATGCACAAAAGGTTAGATTTTTCTATTTTTCTGCAAGAAAATATTATTTTCTCTTTCAGATTTTTACGTCTCTTTTTATTTCTTATATTCGTTATTAATTAGTAAAACAATTGTATTCCTATATATCATCTTTTTGTTATTTGATCTTAGTTTTTAGTAAGCTAGCCTCAAAATTGTATATAATATATAAAGAATGATATCATGTTTTATAAGTAAAATAATATTTTATCAAAATTTTAGGTATATATAATTGTGTTCATTATATATTTTTTTTTACGTGTTAGACATATTATGGATTTGTTAGTTGCATATGTCATCTATAAGAAGTTGTAGTAAGAGTTGCATATACCACTACAATAATTTAAGACTTTAGATATATTTGCATAAATTGCAAATGCTACTAATACTCTGGAGAATTAATGAAATTTAATAAAACATCAGTAAAAATATATTTTTTTAGTGACTTTTATTTAAGCAAAGAGCTTCTCAATGATAACACGTTTATTTCTTTGTTTCCTATGTGCCTCTCCTCAAACTACCGTAGCACCACTCGCATTTCTCCATGGATCCAATGTTGCTGCAAGCCACTCGCCTTCCTCTCACAATCATGCATTGCCTCCAGTTCCTCACTCTTCTCTGTCGATTCGAGCTTCGGCGGTAACTAGATCCGAGGTCAACTACGTGCTACTATCTTCCAAGCTTAGGCGGACGTGTTGGTCGCAACTTTAAAGCCACTTCTTTTTCTCGTTCATCTCTAGAGGGCACCTGGTGATTGCCCTCCATAGACTGCATCCAGGTACAAGGCAGTGGATGTTGATGAAGATGAATAGGGAGGAGATCACATTGGGTCATGGATGATCTGATCCCTCTTTCTTTTGTTGCTTTTGTTGCTCGCTATTGCTAAAAATTCGATCAATTGTGAAGGGTTCCCTCGATCTCGTAGTGTTTTATCCTCCTTTATTCTCATCTTTCAACGACTTGCTAACATTTTGATTCATATGAGTTCATGTATAAGCTCGAAGATTTTGCTCAAATTTGAAAATCATAATGGTTCTTTATGTGTTTGATTTTTGCCTTGGCAGGATCTTAGCCCAGAAGTTGATTCTAGAATAACAAGTTTTTCTCTTTCTTCAAAGAAAAAAATCCATCGTTCTACCATATGTTTTAGGCCAAATTTCATGTAGGAGAAAGGGATCACATATTCCTATTTGGAACCTTGAATGCGAGCTTATAAGTTCTTCTAGGAATGTCAACTTCCAGCAAACGATCAAGGCTCAAGGATTTCTTGTTGTATATATGTTTAATACAAAGATTGATTGCAAATTCTAATTGATAATTCTTGGCTTAATAATTCATAGTTGTCTATCATTATTTATGACAAGTTTTATAGTAATATTTATATCCTAAAACATTTTACTACTTTTGAGATTGAGAAGGCAAGATTGGTCGATAAGATGAATGCTCTACAACTTGAGAATAATCGGATTAGGAAATATATGGTTTCAGTGTGATAGTAAGTCTATTCTAGATTTAGACCAGCAAATTTTTCTATTTGATTTTGTTATTTTTTTTTCTTCTATCTACTATTACTTGTTGATGCATATTGTTATGTTGGAAAATGACTTGGACATCATTTAAACCATCATGAACTATATATATATATATATATATATATATATATATATATAATAGAGCAAA
>LTAE01004127.1:0-30612 GCA_001647135.1 Pontederia paniculata | reverse complement strand
ACATATATATATATATATATATATATATATATATATATATATATATATATATATATATATATATATGTATGTATGTATGAAGATTTGGGTTGCTCTTTATGTTGAGGTCTTTGGTATTATTTTTTTCGACCTCAATCTTAATTCATTTGCTTGAGCACAAGAAAGGACTCCAAGTCTAGAGAGGTTTGATGCATTGTATTGAGGTATAAAACTTAGCCTTAGAGGTTCATATCTTTTTGTCGCAAAATTGATGTTCTTCACTCTTTTTGCCTTACCTTATGACTACAGCTCTTGACTACACAAAAACTATATTAATCAAATGTTTAGAACAAAATCATGCTATTTATTATTCTCATTTCAAGATTTATGGAGTAGTATGAATTGTCTTGCCTTCACGCCCTGCATTTGAGTAACGGACTTGACATTTTATCATTCTCATAGCAAGGCTAACTCTGATTGTTGCTCTAATCCCTTAACCACTCATATCATCTCTGCAAGTTTTAATACTATTTCTCTTTCTAAAATCCAAAAAATATAAAATTTAGTTTAGTTTCACATTTGCTCTTTTTTTATTATTCATTCTATAGCCCAATTCTACAACTTTTTCTTGTAAATTTGTTTTGACTAGATTTTAGTGACTTAGTACTTTTAGTTGCATCTGTCTCCTTGTGTATTCAACATCTTAATGTTGCAATTGAAGTTGTTCACTTGCCGCTAATGTTGTGTCTTAGGTTTAGAACTAATCATGTTTTGCTACTATTATTATCATTTTCACGTGCATTACTATTTAGTTCATAAGTCTTTATAGTTGTTTGTGTATAAACTTGAATATGATATATCATTAGACACATTTCACATCACAGACATAGGTTGCTATGGCAGGTCTAATTTTATCCTAACATGCCCCCTCAAGTTGAGCCACACGTGAGCACTTGGACAATTTGTCTTAAAGGAATTGAACTCGAGCCTTAGCCATTATGTGTAACACCCCCAAACCCACACCCCGCCACGTGACAAAGATGTGGACCTGGAGACGCTACTCTTTGACTTATGTTTTGACCCTTTTGACTAATCAATAAAAGTTTGCGGAATAAATGTAGGGCAATGAAATAAGACTCAGATGGCTAAAAGGTTCAGTAGATAAAAATGTGGAAGATAAACAAACTGGGAGTCTACATGTCTCTCACAACAAGAAGTTCAATATCCTGGCAGATGGTCATACAACTCAATTATTAAAATTAAATAGACCTAATGATAAAGAAGACTCAAAAGACATCCATGTGCAAACATGATCCACCATGAGTATCAGCTGTCGCACACCACCAGCATCAGAAATCCATCACAGCTTAGTTACCTGTGGGATTCAACACAGGAGAAATGACATCCCATGAGCATAAAACGCTAAGTATGTAAGGCATCAAGTACATAAGATAAGTAATAACCATTAACATGAATAAGGATATCAAGATGACATTAAATCAAGCTTTTTGTATTATAATAATGATCAACATGATAAGTATAATGGTACAATCATACTCTCTTGGAACAGTATCAGGGGTTCACACCTACCATTTATCCTGGAACAACATTAGGGAATCATCCTTATCCTGGGGCAGCATCAGGAATATATCTACCCTGGAACAACTTCAGGGAAATAACAATATCCTGAAACAACATCGGTGTTGTATCTAATGTCCTGGAACAACATCAGAACAAAGATAGAGTAAATCATATCTTGGAACAACATCAGGATTACACCTCTACCCTGTAACAGCATCAGGACATAACAAAATACAAGATTCATGTATTAATGTAAGTACTTTAATATGAAATCACTTTAGCAATCTTAGATCTTATCCCATTAATGTGTTCAGATGACTTTGGGGTAATTTAATTAATTGCTCATGAGTCTTCCATGTACGTCGACTGCTAGTGGTGGTGCACTAACCACGACCAATGCCTTAAAAGGGGAGGATGCACATGAATCCTCTTCGTTGAACAATGTGAGCAAACTGAACAACAAGAACCAGGCAACAGCCATGTTACCCGCCCTATCTCATTAACACTAGTGCCTTCAAACAATAGTCGACATCCTATTTGTGTTATTAATCTTGCACCCTTACCTCAACAAGGTCCTTAGGCTTTCTTTAGAATTTAACCTATCTAAAATCAGAATCAAGAATCAAAATCAAGGATTAGGGTTTCTGCCTACTGGGTCAGGGATGCGAACCGTGTGATCAGGAAATGGTCTGCGTCCTATAGGGTCAACACGGGCCGCGTCAGGGCAACGCAGGCCATGTAATGTTTAGGGTTTCCGCCGCCGCTGTCGTGTGTTCGCCTCGCTTTCATTTTGCACCACGTCCGATGGCCGCGTTCGTTCTTCCTGTGTTGCCTACCGCACCACCACCATGTCGTTTGTCGTGTCCGTGTTACTTGCTCACGCGTTCGATGGTTGTACCCGTGTTTGCCTACCGTGCACCGCATCGTGCTCCACGTCACACCCGCTGCCTGCCGTGCTCCACGCCGCCAGTTGCGCTTCTCCTGGTCCTCGGATTTTTTCGGCCGCCACATGACGTCGTGATTGGCACCCCGCATGCGATCGGGTCATCTGCACCGTGCCTACTGATTCATCAGTCGTACTTTGATTCTTAGTCGCGTGGTTCTAGGGTTTAATCGGCTAACGTGCCGTGTTCTGCGTCGGATTTGCACAACACGGTCCACGTCAGATCTACTTGGGTCGTGTCGGTCGTCATCCCCAGCCTCGATCGCCGTGCGATTTTGCTGAATCTCAGGGCCTTTTTTCAGTGGTTCTCGGATTCGATCACAGACAATTAATAGGGAAAAATTCCTCTTTCAATGCCCTCTCAAATATAAAACAAATCTCTAGAAAAAACAAGGGAAAATCCAAAGAAACATGCAGGGTTCATCACATCATCTTACGTACAAGGAATCCGCCCAGGAACATACATTCGAGTTCGTGGGGGTTTGTCCAAATCTTTTAGGGACATCCTCTCTGACATCTTTCTTGCTGAGATGGAGGATCTTCCTCTCATAGGTCGAATAAAATTCATGGGATGAGAGAAGGATCGAAGAAGAAGTATGAACATGCGGGAGAGGAGGAAAAATCTGTCTTACCTAGGGCCGGCTACAGAATTTCAGAATAATAAAAATCTGTGGCACACCCCTATGTGAGTATTTATAATACAAGAGTCCAGGTTTATTGGACAATCACTGAATCTTTCATATTTAAATAAATTTTAAAATTTGAAATAACTAAAATTTTGAGTTTTATTTCCTAGTTATGAAGATATCTTTGAGGAGATAAAATCTAAGGGGATTTGAATTTGAATTCGCTTGTAAGGATATTTTTGAAATTGAAAAATCTGGGGAGTTACATAATAACCTACTTAAAATTAAATTCGTCCTCGAATTTGAACGTATAGAATAAAGATCCAACCAAAAGGTTCACATCTAATCTTTTATCTCTTAATATCTTTCCTCACTCATCAATTGTTCTTATAACTTTCAATTGCACTCCTCTTTAGATTATGTGTGTTTGTGTTATCAATTACATACCAATCCCCCTCTTTCAAAAATCTATAATCAAAATCATTTATATTCTTCATTACTATCAATAACTTCTTATTGATCATTATAAAGTCCAACTCATAGTCATATGATCCTCATATATAATTATCTTCTTATGATCACTTGATAACTATAACAAAACCTTTTTATTAGATCTTTTGTTCCTCGAAGACATCAATCAGATTAAACTCCTAAAAGATCATGATGATAATTTCTTCCATTCAATTCATCAAATTCAACTACTCAATAATTGTCACACATCTTGGTTGTCAGGTAGTAGATAACCTCCTTAAAAAATATTATTATACAAAATAATAAATATTTTTCTTTCCATTTCTATTACTTTATCAGTCATAACATTCATCTTCATTTCTCTTACTATACTAAACTTGTATCTATCACCAATTCCTGTCATTTATGATTATCCATCAACTTAAGCCTCTTCTACAATTGTTTGAAAATATATATTTCCTTAATCATTTCTCAATCATCCTTCTCATTAGTTTCATATATCCTTAATCTACTCAAACATACTCAATACTTGCATAATTACATTTGATCATACTAATCTTTGTACGTCCTTAATATGATAGATTCTTAGGTAGCATACGACACATCCTAGTTTATTTAAGTATAAGGATCAAGGCATAGGATCATGCAGCTTAGTCATACCCCAGAGTGGTAGTTTGAATATCATATCTGGATAAGTACTTTTACTTTGCACAAGATCTATAGTTTGATCATAATTTTCTTTGAATCTGGATGTTCTTTGATCTTACATAAGTTAGACCTCATAATCTAATTATTCTTATATCATATATGATATTTGGATAAGGAAAAATTGTCTAGTTCATGTTCTCACATGTAACTTTAATTATGGACGATTTGATAGTACTTTAATCAAAGTATATACACATCCTACATTTGCATATGTGTGTCTTATATTATTGTCCTCAATCTTAGGCAATAATGTCCTAGTTTAACTATATAGTCATCCACCATAGTAGGCATTACTATGTAAGAAATCTCTATATGACATGTATAGGTCTCTTTACTAAGACCAATTGAATCATGTCCAATCATATTCTTTCCTTCCAGTCATTCTTGTGAATCCTTCTTTGGACCACATCAGCTATCATTGATAGCACCTTAGCATTGCTAGTTGGAGAAGACTACTGACATTGCCTTGTATATCTTCTTATTAAATTCTTTTAGAACCTCACATTAATCTATTGGAAATTCTTAATGTGAGATAGTAAAAATATTTCTTTACATGACCTATATAAAATCAATGGACAAGAATATCAATTTAAGTTTGATCGCATATTAGGTATTAAAATCATCATCTAGTTCACTAGAGATTCATATTTCATCCTACAAGCATGAAATTCTAACTTCCTTATATGGCATGCTCTTCCTATGCATTACATGAAAGTTTATCTCAGGCTACATCCATGTAACTCATCACTTTAATATTTCATTTATTTTTCATAATTGAATTTATAGAATTTTCACATTTATCATTCTATATCCTTGAGATTTAGAAACTTTGATCCTTGAAAATCATTCTTTATTCATCATGTCCCTGAATAACCTCCTTAGGAATCATGTTATATCATTAATTATCATGATCTGACATCATTTCAATGTCTCTATCTTTTTTTAGAGCTAGATCTTAAGGGTCATCCTTCATATCTATTTCATCATCAATAGAATACTAATTCTTTGTTCTAATCCTTGATTGAGGCATGTCATAACTTTAATCCACTTTCTTTTCATCATCCTTAAGCCGTCATGATCAAGAGACTTAAAAAAATCCTCTAAAATCTTCTCGGTCATGGGTTGCTCTAGCCTAATGGCTAACAACATGTTTAGGAGCCATCTATATGCTTATGTCATAATATAATCCTGTCATTAATAATAATCTTAGTGCCTTACAAAAAGAAAACTTACTTCTGGTTGGTGTTGCGGCTGTTCGTGATGTCTTGCACATGGTCCCTCTAACTACATTGGGAACGTCAAGAGAGTCCCGACTTTAGGCTCTGATACCTAATTGTAACGCCCCCAAACCCACACCCCGCCCGTGGCAAAGATGTGGACCTGGAGACGCTACTCTTTGACTTATGCTTTGACCTTTTTTATTAGTCAATAAAAAAATACGAAATAAAATGTGGGACAATGAAACAAGACTGAGATGACTAAAATGTTCAGTAGATAAAAATGCGGAAGATAAATAAACTGGGAGTCTACATGTCTCTCACAACAAGGAGTTCAATATCTTGGCAGATGATCATACAACTCAATTATTCAAATTAGAGAGACCTAATGATAAAGGAGACACAAAAGCCATTCATGTGCAGACATGATCCACCATGAGCATCAGCTGTCGCACACCACCAACATCATAAATCCATCACAACCTAGTTACATGTGGGATTCAACACAGGAGAAACAACATCCCATGAACATAAAACGCTAGGTATGTAAGGCATCAAGTACATAAGATAAATAATAACCATTAGCATGAATAAGGATATCAAGATGGCATTAAATCAAGCTTTTTATACTATAATAATGATCAACATGATAAGCATAATGGTACAATCATACTCTCCAGGAACAACATTAGGGGTTCGCACCTACCATCTATCCTGGAACAACATTAGGGAAATCATCCTTATCCTAGGACAGCATCAGGAATACATCTACCTTGGAACAACATAAGGAAAATAACAATATCCTGGAACAACATCAGTGTTGTATCTCATGTCCTGGAACATCATCAGAACATAGATAGAGTAAATCATATCCTGGAACAGCATCAGGATTATACATCTGCCCTGAAACAACATCAGGACATAACAAAATACAAGATCCTTGTATTAGTGTAAGTACTTTAATATGAAATCACTTTAACAATCTTAGATCTTATCTCATTAATGTGTTCAGATGACTTTGGGGTAATTTAATTAATTGCTCATGAGTCTTCCATATACGTCGACTGCTAGTGGTGGTTCACTAACCACGACCAATGCCCTAAAAGGGGAGGATGTATGTGAATCCTCTTCGGCGGGAGCAAGTTGAACAACAGGAACCAGACAACAGTCACGCTGCCCGCCCTATCTCATTAACACTGATGGCTCCAAACAATAGTCGACATCCTATTTGTGTTATTAATCTTGCATCATTATCTCAACAAGGTCCTTAGTCTTTCTCTAGAATTTAATCTACCTAAAATTAGAATCAAGAATCAAAATCAAGATTAGAATTTCTGCCTACTGGATCGGGGACGCAAACCGTGTGATCAAAAAATGATCTGTGTCCTATAGGGTCAACACGAGCCCCGTCAGGGTAACACGGGCCGTGTGATGTTTAGGGTTTTCACCGCCGCCTCGTGTTCGCCTTGCTTGAGTTCTTGATGCGAGCAAAAATATACATGTTGCACGCATCTATTTCATGTCATTTTTAGGCATTTAGTATAAGTTTATTCATCATTTTAGTATTTTATTGTTTATATTTTACCTATGAGTCAGAAACTACCAATTTGTTGTCTCTTTAATGATTTTCAGGTGAAAGAACCTCAAAACTGCGCAAAATCTGGAATAAGCATTCAACGGCCGAAGTCCTGCGGAAACTATCTAGAAACTCGGGCCGTTTTCATCCAAAATGGTCCGTGTCCTACTCATCATAAACTCGGACTATGTTTTCCAACTCAGATCGTTTCGTCCGACACGTCACGCCACGTCAGATGATTTTCAAGCAAACACGGTTGATCAATCAAATCAGATGATGCCACGTGTCAGCTGTGACGTCGAAACGCCCGTGTTCGTTTCCAACTTGAAATAGAAGTCCACGTCAGCACAACTCGGGCCGTTTTCTAGGAACTCGGGCCGTGTTGTCTCTATACAAAGTCGGTTCGCGGATCAGACGACTCGTGAAGATTCCCTTTCTTCTAAGATTTAATATTTAATCTCAACCGTACGATCTAGGGTCTTCATGTCTACCTTTTTGCCTATAAATAAGACCCCATGTAAACCCCAAAGGTCTGTCTTGGGAGTTGAAGTTTTCTGCCTGAAGCTCTGTTGGAGAAGAGGAGACCCGAAGACGACGAAGTCCTGAAGAATTTCTGGATAATTTGTTAGTAGTTTTTCTCTTTTTAGATTAGTTTATTTGGTTAGGGAAGAATCTGTTAAACCCTGTTAGATTTTGGATTATTATATGTTAAATGTTTGGATGAACTTAAATCTGAGTATTCTATTTTGTTTAATGATTCGTATCTGATTTTAATTGAGTTTTATAATCGACTGTTTTCGGCTAAGAACAACTCGGGCCGTGTTTAATAACTCGGACCGTTTCTTCTTTCGCCTGCGTATTCCTGCGTTATTTTAATCGTGGGAAGACCGCGGCCGAGATCCTTTTCAGGACTCAGGCCGTTTTGGTCTTCTCGGTTTTCGCGCCGTCTAATATATTTTATTGTACGCAGCCGTGATCCTCCTAAGGACACGACCGCGTCCCTTCCGGCGACAACTCCGGCCGTTTTCGGCCACGCGACCTATTTCTGCCGTTTTCATTGTTATTTTAATTGATTTATATTCGAAAGAAAAACGCGGTCGTGATTCTCTTCAGAACTCGACTCGCGTTTTCTCCCATCTGCATAGCCGCGTTCGTAACAGTGCCAACTCGGACCGTTTCGGCCGACGCGGACCGTGTCCGGCAAAATAATTTCCGGCGAGTTTTATTCGGTTTTCGTGATTAGATTTAAGGACTTGGATCTATCTGTTTCCAGAATTTCTGAGTTGTGGGTTGCTATTCATTCGAAAGAAGCCTAGCAATTTAGGATTTGATTTCAATGCATTTTAAAAGTAATAAATTTTAGGTCTAACGTTTTCACGTATTCCTGATCTGAATTATTATTAAAATAGTTAAGTCATCTGTTTCCAGAGTCTTATAATCTTAAATCAATCCTTCTGCCATCCAATGTTTAAATAATTTTATCTCTTCCAAAAGATAACAGTGGTCAACAAAATTCTATCCCTAACCAACCCAACCGAATTTTTTTTTTATCTTTTAAAAACCTAAATTTTATCTTTTATCTTCTATCTACCTTATCTTATCTGTTAATTTTATCTTATCAAAAATCAATTATTAAAATTTATCTTTTCAAGTTTTCAAATAAGATTTCATATTTTGAATTCATTAGTCTCTGTGGGATCGACAACTCTTTTACTCACTCTCATTACTTGAGCGATCAGTATACTTGCCGAGTATATTTTTACGTGTGTGAATTTACGCATCAGTTCTACGCCGATATCGCGCCGCGTCCGATGGCCGCGTTCGTTCTTCCCATGTTGCCTGCCGCACTTGTCGCGTATCGTGCTGCCACCGCGTCGTTTGCCATGTCCGTGTTACTTGCTCGCGCAACATTAGATGGTCGCGCCCGTGTTTGCCTACCACGCAAAGCACCGTGCTCCGCATTGCGCCCGTGTTTGCCTACCGCGCATAGCACCGTGCTCCGTGTCGCGCCCGCTACCTGTCGTGCTCCACGCCGCTGGTCGTGGCTTCACTACCGCCGCGCGACGTTGTGATCGACACCCCACCTGCGATCGGGTCATCTGCATCGTGCATGCCGAGTCATCAGCCGAGCTCCAATTTCGAGTCGCATGGTTCTAAGGTTTGCTCGACCGCGGCACCGTGTTTTGCGTCGGATCTACACGGGCCGTGTCAGTCGTCGTCTTCCCTAGCCTCGGCCGTTGCGCGATTTTGCCGGATCTTACGACCATTTTTCGATGGTTCTCGGATATGATCACAGAAAGTTAATAGAGAAAACTTCCTCTTTCAATGCCCTCTCAAATATAAAACAAATCTCTAGAAAAAATAAGGGAAAAATCCAAGAAACATGCAGGGTTCATCACATCATCTTATGTACAAGGAATTCTCCCGGGAACATACCTTCGAGTTCGTCGGAGTTTGTCCTAATCTTTCGGGGACGTCCTCTCCGGCGTCTCTTTTATTGAGATGGAGGATCTTCCTCTCGTAGGCCGAATAAAATTCATGGGATGAGAGAAGGATCGAAGAAGAAGTATGAACATGCGGGAGAGGAGGAAGAATCTGTCTTGCCTAGGGCCGACCACAAAATGTCAGAATAATAAAAATATGTGGCACACCCCTAGGTGGTATTTATAATACAAGAGTCTAAGGTTATTGGACAACCACTGAATCTTTCATATTTAAATAAATTTCAAAATTTGAAATAATTAGGATTCTAATTTTTATTTCCTAGTTATGAAGATATCTTTGAGGAGATAAAATATGAGGGGATTTGAATTTGAATTCGCTTGTAGGGATATTTTTTAAATTAAAAAATCTGGGGAGTTACATTATGTCTGTAACTTGATCTTTTGAGGAGATATATAGAACTTTGAGTTGTCTCCGAGAAACTTCATCACGTACAAAGTGAAAGTCTATCTCAATATGCATGCTTTGTGCAAGCATGAAATATAGGATTGACAATAAGATATGTTGACCCAATATTATCATACCAGATGATTGGTGGCTGAGCTAAAAGAATGCCAAGTTCCATCAATAAGGAAAAAGCCAAATTATCTTAGTCATAGTGTTAGTTAAGGCCTAATACTTTGATTCTGTGAATGAACGAGACATATTCCTTTGCTTATGTGCCGACCAAGAGATCAGATTCCTGCCAGAATAACTAATATAGCCACCAACTGACTTACGACCATTTAGACACCAATTTAGTTTACATATGAGAAGGTTTGGATATCAAGGAAGTCGATTCAAAGAGAAACAAGCCAATATGAGTCGTAGAATTTATATAACGTAAAATTCGTTTAACAATTTGCCAATGATTAGACATCAAAATAGAACCAATCACATGAAGTTAAAGTAGAGGATTAACAAACAAAGGAGAGCCACCCACTAGCAAGCCGAAAATTTGATGATGAAAGGAGAGAAACAAGCTGAGCAAAAAGCATGTTGTCTCTTTGGAGAGTGTCAGTAACATTCTTTTAGTGAGACAAAATCACCCCATTATGATGCTGAATATGATGCTGAATAGTTTCAACACCAAGAAAATAACCAAGTTGGCCAAGGTCCTAAATATCAAAAGAGTTCCTAAGATTTCGAATTAGCCTTTAAGAAGACTAAGAGAGTTGCTTACTAAAATAAGATCATCAACATAAACTAAGACAGAGCGAAATAGATCCTTTGCGAAGAATAAACAAGGGAATTCAATCCTTTAGATTATAAAATCAAACGATGAAAGAGCACTTTGCAATTCATGGAACCATGGTCTTGGCGCTTAACGAAAATAATAAAGGGACTTCTACGAGATACAAACATGAGTGGGAGAGGTTGCATCAATGAATCTTGGCGGTCACATCATGTAAACATATTTATGAAGATAACCATGAAAGAATGCATTATTGATGTCCAATTGTTGAAGCAGCCACTTATTAACCAAAGCGATTGATAAAACCAATCTTATAGTTGTTGCCTTGATCATTAGGTTAAAAATTTCATGAAAGTCAATGTCCTACTATTGATGAAAACTTTGACAACTAGATGTGCCTTATAATGATATGAGGAGTCATAAGGTTTGAGTTTTTAGTGAAAAACTCACATACAACCTATGATATTCATAGAGGAAGACAAGGAACAAGAGTCCATGTTCCATTTCAAATTAGGGCATTAAATTCATCTAACATAGCCAATCGCCATGAAAGATGCTTGTTGGCTTCAGTAAAATAGGTTGGGATGACACTAGTGGATGGTGTGACACTAAATTGGTTTGAGGCCAACTAGGACCCTATAATCAACTCGAACAAAATAAAGTGAAGAGAACTGCAAACAGGAATATAAGACATGCAACAGGGACTTGGATATGGGCACAAAAGATCACTTATGAAGGGAGATCAGGAGGATGAGACATGATGGATGAGAAAAAATGACAAGGTATAAAGAGCCAACGTGCACTTGGAAAAGACGTGCTTGGTAAGGTAATGCAATCATATTACTAGAGAAAAAGGAAACAACTCTTCATCAAATACAACATGATGAGCAATATAGAATTTTCAACTAGTAAGATCAAGACATCTATAGCCATGATTTGTAGAGGGATATCCTAGAAAAACATATTGAGTAGAATGAAAGTTAAACTTATGCTTGTTTATTGGTCATAAAATTGGAAATGCAATGCATTCGAAAACATGCAAGAAATTATAATATGGTTCTATTTTAAATAGAAAAGTGAATGGATATTGTTATTAAGAACACTAGATGGCATGCGATTGATTATAAACAAAACAATCTCAAGGCAAAGCATCAAAAGTAGTGCGGAACCGTGGAGTGGGCAAGAAATGAAAGTCTTGTCTCAACAACATGATGACCATCGGATGAAGTGACCAAAGGCAATCCCAAAACATCTACATGAACGAAATAAAGTGGACTGCCATGATGACTCTCTGTGGCCAAGAGATGTAGATGCGAGGATTTGCCAAGAATGCATGCAACACACTTATTCAAAGGTGGAGAGGAAGAGTGAAACACTTGATGATGATGCATAATTCATTGAACCATGGAGAAGAAGGGTGTTCGAGGCAATCATGCCAATGAGTTGAGGAGATAGATTGAGACATAAAACTAGCAGGAACATGATGATGATGTTGTGAAAATAAGTAGTAGAGCCTGTTATTTTGAAAGCATCAAAGGAGCAGTAGTTTGGTTTTGGAATCCTCAATGTCAAAGTGAGTATGGTAAAATTTTAAAAAAAAACAAGAATTTTCATTAGTAATTTGTGATAAAAAGCAAGACTTTTGAGTGAAGGAACATGCAAAATATGGGAATGCAAAAAGGTTTGGAGTTACTAAGAATAGAAGAGCAGCCAATATAGGAAGACACATACCATTTCCAACATGTATTTTATTTGATTAACACAAGCATTTGTATATGAAAAAGCTTGAATGTCTCGCATGGAATGATATGAAGCTCCGATATCAAGAAATCAATCCGTATAGGGACCTAAAAGAGAAGCAAAATGTGGAGAACTCATCTTTGTATATGCTTGAGATGCAGAAGTATGGGAGGTTGATTGTGAATTCAACAAAGAGTTAGATGCTAATATATACATTTGTAAGAGCTATGACCAAAGATGCCATGGATGGGACATAGATCACGATGATCAGATCATCCTTTACCACGATCGCATCCTCGTCCTCTATTTGAATTGTCAAAGTGTAGTTCAGGAGCGATTTGAGAAGCATCAATAATCAAAGTGGTATTTTGTTGAGACAGATTTCATGATTATAAAGAACATTAAGAAGCTTTGGATAGGAGATCTAGACTATGCGAGTGGGGAGACTTGAAATCATGTCATTGTAATTGCCTCCTAGATTATTAAAAATGATTGCATGGCATGCCAAGGAGATCGGATGACCAACCACTGATAATTCATCGATAATGAACTTCGCCTACCAAAGAAATAAGGAGACAAAACTATCACTTTGCTTTAAGTTATGTAGTTGCATAGTAAGTTGGAGAATCCTCGTATGTGACGGAGCATTGAATACTTGGTGAAGAGCAGTCAAAGCTTCAAACAAGGATTTGAGACCAACCACAGTTGGAAGAACCTCTTTAGATAGTGAAGGTGATAATCCAACTTAACAACAACTTATCCTTCATATGCCAATCGAGAAGCACAAGAGTGGAGTAGGAATTACTAGTGGAGATAACATCTAAAGCATAGGACACATATTGCTTTGTAATGACACAAGTGGTGCTTTGGTGATATGTTCCTCAAGGAAAATGTATGAAGGAGAGGTTGAAATCATGTTTTCGAGAACAAGTAATTGGTGGGAATGAGTTTGGGCGACAAGAACTGAATTATCTAGCCAAAGTAAGAAAAACTATAAGGGAATGATGTTTGAGAATAAGACGGGGAGGTGGATGAAGTTGATGTATCCATTATATCTAATACCTTGTGATAAAGTGCTTCCTTGATGTTAATGCTATACATTTATAAGGATATGTCACACAACTACAACAAAATATCTACACAATATGTTTATGATCTCCATAGCTAACTAAACATAGTAGATATGATTTTATCCTAACACTCTCAACATTGGGTACTTGTAAACAAGTTTACACATTTAATTTACTCAATACAAGGTATTCATACTCTAACAAAGATGCACATTGTTAGTTTCACTTACAATTTGAATTATCAACAATTTATGATTCTACACATAAACGATGAACTACATCTTAATTCCCTTAAACTTTCTCCCAACCTCAATTTCACCTTATCATTTATTTCCACACACACACATAATACATACATACATACATGCATATATATATATATATATATCGATCTATTTTTCTTTGTTAAACTATATATTTTTTGTTTATTAATGCTTTCCTTAAGAAGGAATATACAATATATAACATACATATTTACAATAAAACTTAGATAAAACTGAAATTCAAATTAAATTACAACATGACATGCCACTCTAAAATAATGTTTAAAATAATGTGTAGCGTATTAACTAAATCAATATACTTCTTAAGCTATTTAATAAGTTTAATTAATTATAGATAACCAATATTTTAAATTATTTGAAAGATAAACATTTAAGATTAATTAGTGGTTGAAATTTATTTTCAAATATACATTCAAAATATATATTATTAATTAATATTTGTGTGATCTACTTTTTTTTATCATTTTATTATTCATTATTATTTTAATAATTTTTATAAATTCTTTGATTTAAAAAGAACACTAAAGAAGTATTAATATAATAAAATTAAATACTATTTTATCATTATATTCATTTATACAAAAATTTTTGTAAAAAAAATGAATTATTTTAATTTAGAAGATGTATAATAATTTAAACTATTTAAATAATTAATATATTTTTTAGTTATTTCAAATATTGTATTTCAAATGCTTAATAATTGATCCTCTAACATTTACTAATTAATACTATTTTAAATCTCTTTTCATTATTGTTAACTACTCAAATTATTAATATGAGCGTATAAAACTCTTTTTAATCGTGTCTTTTTATTACTGTTAACTACTCAAATCATTAATATGAGCATATAAAACTCTTTTTAACTATATATATATATATAAAATGAAGGTGCATAACAATTTGTTATGCTCCTAGTGCGATGCATGATTTGAATAATTGATTTAAAAATTAATAGTTCAGATTTTATTCAATTAAAAATTTGAGTCATTAATTTAATATGATTTGGACTATTGAATTTTAAATCAATGATTCAAATAGTGTGCATAATAAATTGTTAAGTACCTTCATTAATCTAGTAAAAATGTATATTTAGATCCGCATTGAAATTTTATATATAATATGTGAAAGAGTGAACTTTATCTATATATTATACATGTATATATTCCGATGGGGTTTAAAGACCACAGTGCAAGGATCAGCGTTGATTTTAGATTCAACGGTAGATCGTCAAAGCTAGTTCTGCCCGAAAGGGGCGACTGCCTCTCTGCTCGACTTCTCTCTCTCTCTCGCTCTCTCTCTCTCAACACCATCGCAATATCCATTTCTCTCGCCGCCTATCTCGCGATCCCTCTTCCCTCTCTTCTCTCTTTCTCTCTCTTTCCTCTCCCTCTGCCACTGTCGCAGATCTGTAGGTCGCCGTTCCAGATCTGAAGGTTCGATTCGGTTCCTTTTCTTTTCTTTATCTTAGTTCTGTGATACTAGATTACAAAGCCTTGCACAAGCTGAAGAGTCACGGCAAGTTCAGATCCGTTCTCGAATCGAAATCTTCGAAGTTTGCGCCAGCGCGGTGGAATATGATTCCTGGATTCCCTTCGATTCTAATTTGGGGATTCTTCGGATTTCTCTCTTCTGCCTTATGAAATTTGACTTTCATTCTTCTCACTTGTTTGTTGATTAGGATCACGAAACTTGGGAGCTTTTGTTATCTTTGCCTATAAAAAAATGATTTTGTGGAGAAGAATGATCAATTACGGTGATGGAGTGCAGTTTGGGTAGTGCTGCACTCACACTTTAATCTCGAGATGGATTCTTTGTCTGGTCGTTATTGTTGATCGGTGTTTTCTGAAGTTTAGGGATTATCGTTTTGATAATTTGTTTTGTAATTATGAGGCCTTTAAAGCTATGGCGAAATTTTGTCTTTGACAGATTTCGTCATGACTTCGGATCATCATTCATAATATGCATGTCTAGATCTGATCTATGGAAGTTGTAAACTCTAGTGATATGTAACAGCAAGGTAATGTTACGCCAGAGCTTGAGCACTGAATTGTCTTTTGTGATAATTCTAGTTCAGTGTCCAGAATCATTGTGCACCAATTTTGCCTGCGATGCTTTAATATACAGAGAGGCTGTTATGTCTTATGATTCAGTAAACTGTTAGTTGGACAATTGTATGTCCAGTTAACTTGTGAGTCCTGTCCATTTGTAGTATCCATTTTTTAGTAACACAAAGTTGAATCTTTTATAGTATCAATTCAATCAGACTCAAATTCTCGTCAGGTAGACTTTAATGTCACTGTGATCAATTTAGTATAAGGTTTTACAGAAGTATTGTTTTGTGGCACAACTATACAGGAGCTGATTTGGCTTCGCAATATCTTAACATTTTTTCTTGGTAAAGTTATAATTGTAGCGTGGGCCAGGTTATGTTGCTTCTTTTGTCAGGGTCTGGGTAAGGGGACATTGTCTGTAGACTGGTAGTTATTCAGCTAATTGGTGTTTTTATTTCATGTGGATTTATGTAGTCATCTATTTACACATTCCTTCAATATTAAAGCAATGCTTTTCATTAATCTCTGTTATCTTACAGCTTGTGGCATCATCCTGGAGTTTGACTTTGGTGGAAGTTCTTATCTCATCTTTCAAAGAACCTGAAATAATTTAAAATGGAGCAACAACAGGTTGAGAAATTGTCTTCACCAGCTTCTGAAGTTCCTGGAGTTCATGGTCCTTCTAGTGGTCAGGATTCTTCTCCACGGGAAAATGCATCTATATTTTCTACTTCCGGTATATCTTCATGGGCCAAAAATCTTAAGATCCCACAGACATTTGGGCAAGAAGATCCACAGTCTGCAAATACAGGGAAGTCTACTTTCTCACGGTTCACTAGTGGCCTTGGGCTACGTTTATCACCAAAAGCTCCTCAACAGGATGAAAGTGGTGTTGAAGGTGCCTCAACAACTGCTCAACCTGGGGTTCTTGGATCTTTGACAAAAGGTTTAGTTGACACATCTAAAAGTGCAGTCAAGGCTGTGCAAGTTAAGGCTCGCCACATGGTATCTCAGAACAAAAGAAGATACCAGGTAATGTTTCTTCTACTGTCTTTACCCTGGTTAAGATTATCATTGTGCTCTTCTCTCAATTGGACTAATTTCCCGCTTTCATATTTATTTATTCTATCTTCCTATCAGACTTATTTACCGATGAAATATCTCCACAACAATAATACAAAATGAGGAAAATAAAAGAAAATAAGGATGATAAGAGGAGACCTAGAAGGCAAAACAAAACGAGAATGAAAAATAAAAATATAAATACAAACAAAACAAGAAAAAAACAAGTACAACAGTTGGATCACAAAAAAAAGGCATCATAACAAGCAAGAAAAAAATAGTTTGCATGGTAAAAGAAACAGACATACATGTAGATCTTATCAACGAAGTGATTCACATCTTGTGATCAATTTTGGTCGTCTGTTTGTTGTATCATTGTATTTGATAATTTATTTTCAAGTTTTACCTATGATGGATGTACAAATTCATTATCACAATAATCTAAAATTTTGGTGTTGTCTCCTAAGAAATTATGATCGTCTGATAGATGCTGAAATGTAAGTGACTCTATGATTATGGAAATGAAAAGAAGATAAGATGTTATTAGTTGTAAAAGTGCAAGAATCTTAAACACAATCACAATTAATATTTTGTCCGTTGAAGAGGATAAATCTCAAAGACAAAACAATCCATATGGAGCGGACCAATCTTCAGTTACAAAGTTGATAAACACACCTTTTAAAGGTGGAAAATAAATCTAAAATCTTTTAGTGTATTTAAAACATGAAGGGTTATTTATCTACAACCATAACAAAGCTAATAATGGAGAATATACACTAATACAAAATTATAGTCTATAACTACCCACTATTTTCTTAACCAACCACCCATTATCTTCTTAACTAATACAAAGTGGAATCATATCATTGTCATGATTGGTTACTTATTTTTTTTTTTTTGACAAAGCATGATTGGTTACGTATCATGTGCATATTAACATGTTCATACCTGGATATGCATCCTCAGTTTTTTACGTAACCTCATATTTCCTATTCAATTTGAGACTGAGCATGTGTCATATATACTCTGCATCTTTACTTCCAGGTTCTAATACTTTACAATGCAATCTTAAAAGATCCTAGTATGTCTAGTCTCCCTGAATGCCTTCTGTTTCAAAATAAACTTGTTGGGTATTACTTCTCCATATTATTGCATTGTCGTCTAACAAAAGTTCACAATGGATTTAGTTCTTTTGTGACCATCTCGTATTTGTCCTCAAAAATTTGCATTTGGTTTTTTGGTCCGACATTTGCAAGAAATGTGTTTGTCTGGATAGTTCGCATTGACTATTCTGCTCATGTTTTTTCTGGAAAAACTGGTCCTCTAATTGAGATGAACAAAAGATCATGTGATGTAGAACGAAGAAGCTCATGGGCATTCAGCCATATTGTCATTAGTCTTTAGTTTTGTGGGCCTTTAGCCCATTAGTTTAGTTTAGGGTTAGGGTTAAGGTTAGTCTACATCAATTGGTATCAGAGCCTAGTCGTTTGATCGAGATCTAACGGTTGAGATCCTCTCCCTTCACCAGAAACCCTAATCTTTCGTTCAGCCGTCGCTACAGTGCCGTGCTATAGTAACATCACTGCTACAGTAACGCCGTCGCTACAGTAACGCAGTTGTGTTACATCTCCCGTACCAACAACCTCGCTGATCCACCTCCCACACGTCTGCCTCTATGTGCTGCTGTCGTCGCTGTGTGCCGCTGCCCCTGTTAATACATGCTGCTGTTGTCCTGCTGTGTGTCAATGTTGCCCTGACCTATTGCTGCTGTTGCCGCTGCTGATCTACTTCCGCCACTGCTGATCTGCTCTCTGCCCTTCGAGCAATTCATCCGCTGCTGCTGTCCTGCTTTGACCTGCTTCTTCTGCTGCCCTGCCGCTGCCGCCTCTCTGCTGATGCTGCCATCCTTGCTACCCATCACCACCAACGTTGCCGCGTCGCTGCCAATCATCACCCTCCTACACCTGCGTCGTTCCGCCGCCTTGGTTTACAACAACTCATCTCAGCCTCATTCACAAAAAAAGAATAGATGAAAGCTTAAATTCTTTTTATTGATTTCTTTTAATGTTGCACTGAAACAACAAGATAGAAAAATAGAAAACAGAAGAAGATAGCAAAAGAAAAGGAGAGAAAAATCGAAAAAAAAGAGAAGATAAGAAAAAGAGAGTAAAACAATAGAGAGAAAAAAAAGAGAGTTTTGCTTTAAAAAAAAAGGAGAGACTAGTTCTTTTTTTTCTTTGAAAAGAAAATTAAAATTTTTTCGTTGCTATGTCGAGCAAGAGTCCCAGTACTTATAATTCTAATTGTCAATCCTACTCCAAGTCACAAGCCTTTGAGGATCTTAGTCGCAAGTGTGATCTTTTATGTAGTAAGCTTGAAACCTTTGAACAACGTCAAGTTTTTTTTTCGAGTTATCCTTATGGACCTTATGCCATGCCACCCCCATTAGGTTACAATATTTATGGATCATACTATGTTCCGCCATTCTATGCCTACCCATCTCCTCATGGTTATGCACCTTACCACGCATCTTCTTATCCATATTTGTTGCCTCCACAAAGTTCTCTACATGGTCATTCACCACATGATTTTTTGCGATGTCCACCGTTACTGTCGCATGATACACATTGTCAATATGCGGCTCCTCCTGAACCTCGTTCTTCATATGGTCCTCTGTCCTCACTTGATCACTTGTCAAAGCACTCTCTAGTTGATTCTTTCTCAGCTGACCAACCCAAATCACCATTGGAAGTTATCACTAGTTTGGAAAGGATGGGTTTAACATCCTCTGATACTAGTATGGACCTTTCAAATCCTTTGATAATCGAGTTAAATCATCTAGTTGTTCCTCTTACTGAGTCGCTAGTTTTGGATCCGCTAGATGTTCTTACTGTTGAGTCATCAATTATTCCTGAGAAAGTTGATCCTATGTTGGAATTATCTGATACTGACGCACTTCTTTGCCCTGATTTTTTTATTTCACATCCTCTAGTTCTTTCTTCACATGATGAGCAATGGAAGTGTACGATTTCATATTATGAAATTGAGGTTTACAAAGAGACACTTTCTGGTGCCTCGTATGAGAATAATTATTTTACCAATTTACTGGTTATGGAGTTTTCAAAGTTTTCGCATGGGCATCCTCATCAATGCATGTACATCCATTGGATCGATCATCACCCTGTTGCTGCTATTTGGATTAATGATGCTGACTTCCGACACCTTGATGCTGTCCTTCTGCACCTGTATCGTCTTGCAACTCGTCGGAGTCGAGTTTTTCTCAGCCGAGGAGAATCAATGTAGAACGAAGAAGCTCATGGGCATTCAGCCATATTGTCATTAGTCTTTAGTTTTGTGGGCATTTAGCCCATTAGTTTAGTTTAGGCCTTTTGAATTAGTTTCAGCTCATGGGCATTCAGCCATATTGTCATTAGTCTTTAGTTTTGTGGGCCTTTAGCCCATTAGTTTAGTTTAGGCCTTTTGAGTTAGTTTCCTTTTGTTAGGTTTCCATGTTATGAATTATATGGGAGTTTGGAACTCTATATAAACCCCCATAAGATTGTAATAGAAATAGACTTGGATGAATAAAATTCCGATTTCAGTTTATTCTCTCTTAAGTGGATAACTTAATTAGGTTTAAGCGGATAATTTAGTTTAGTTTAGGGTTAGGGTTAAGGTTAGTCTACATCATCATGCTTGTTTCTAGTTCATCCTTTTACGATGTTTCACTTCTATGAAAGTGGTTTTTGATCATTAGCTCCTTGTCTGTATTCATGCCAGGAAGGTGGATTTGATCTAGATATGACATATATCACAGAGAACATCATTGCCATGGGTTTTCCTGCTGGTGATATGAGTTCAGGATTTTTTGGATATGTTGAGGTATTAAAAATTCAGCTCATATCCACCATGAAATTAGAAATTTGGAAATTTTTTTTTTTTGAGATGAGAAATTTGGAATTTCTATAACATAATTTTCAGTTACAAGAATTCTATAGCATTTTATTTATTCATTATCTTCAGGGTTTCTACCGCAACCATATGGAAGAAGTGATTAAATTTTTTGAAACTCATCACAAGGTAATGTGTACTTTTAAAGTTTTTATTTAATTTCTGTCATAGCATGTGCCCATGGTAACCGTCAATAATTGTTTCTGATCCTTTACGATTTTGTTATTGTCTCCCTAATTTATATCTATAAGATGAGTTGTTCCTTGCTTTTTCTAGCATGCCATATTTGTCTCTTCAACCTGATATGTCTACCTGAAACATGAAATTATACTTGGTCACACTGATCTAGAAAATCAAGCTTTGAATCATAAGCTGCGAAATGACACAAAAGTAAACTGAACTAGTTGCTGAGATAGGAGGTCAACTTACCCTGGCGAATTATACGCACTCCATGGCGACTTGGATTGTAACAGATTGATTCACAAATTATGCTCTTTGCATGTTGCATAAATCATGTTTGACCTCATTCAATTGGTGACGTTCATCTATGCTATCTTACCTGATAACATGAACAACAAACATTCTTGTATCTAGGCTTGTGCACACGCATCTAACAGAGACTTGTTCTCTTTCATTCACAATCTTTATTCTGTTTTTAGAAGGGAACAGATGGTTCCCAAGAGTAACCATCCATTTATATTATTTATTCTTTTATTTGTTGTTGAACATTTGGGATAACATATTAACAGTAAAACTAAGCAACTTGCCATTTATTTTCTATAGTCCGTGCAAAGAATGCACATCTGTCCTCATTAATCTTTCAAAAATTGAATGAACCCAGAGTTTTTAATTATTAATATCTTTTTAAATAAAATTATTGAGTCAGGATCCTACTCAGGTGATTTCTTGATCTGCTTATTTCTCCTGAATTTTCTGTTTTGCAGGGTAAGTACAAAGTATACAATCTTTGTTCGGAGCGGCTCTATGATGCATCTCTATTTGAGGGAAAGGTACTAATCCATTTGTGAAAATTTAGTCAAATCACTATTTTTCTTGTTGCATGTGACTCATCTTGCTAAATCTCTTGCACTTGTTTTTGTAACTAATTTTTTATCGTGTATGCTTGTCTCCATTTTTTGTTATCTTGTTTCCGTCATTTGATTCCCTTTGTATAACTAACATTCAGAGTACACCTTTCCATCATTCCATGCTTCCTTTCCATCGTTATATGTTGACAAAATCCTTGGTACATGCAAATGTTATTCTTTTTCTCCCTAAGAAATATATTGTTCTATCCTTGATTGTCCGTGCCATTCAAAGCTTGAATTCTAGTTACATTACTAAAACATTTTGAAGCACTTATAACTTCAATTGACACATTCTATCTATTTAAGACACCTAACAGTTGTGTTTTATGGGAATAAAAAGTTTTCTTTGGCGTTTGTGGTCACTAACTAGCATTTTTTATCATAGGTGGCTTGCTTTCCTTTTGATGATCATAACTGCCCTCCAATTCAACTTATTATATCATTTTGTCAAAGTGCCTACTCATGGTTGAAAGAAGACATAGAAAATGTGGTTGTTGTTCACTGTAAGGCAGGAATGGCAAGGACAGGGCTAATGATTTCTAGCCTTCTTTTGTATCTGAAGGTAATGAACTGTGAATTGAAGATCGAATAAGCATTGTGATTATTTTTGCTACAAACTAATGTGGTTTATTGCAGTTCTTTCCTACAGCTGAGGAGTCAATGGAATACTATAACCAGAAAAGATGTGTAGATGGGAAGGGGCTTGTTCTTCCAAGTCAGATTGTTAGTCTATTCCTTGATACGTTATATTCATTTTAAAGAAAATCATATGATTATTTGATCTGACTTTCTACTTTGATACATCCAGAGATATGTGAAGTATTTTGAACGCATTTTAACATACTTCAATGGTGAAAATCAGCCAGGGCGAAGGTAGCTAAAGCAGTTTGATTATTTAGTTAATCTTCCTTTCACAGTTGTATTTAAATCATGGACCTCATTTATCAATATTTCCAGGTGCATGCTCAGGGGTTTTCGTCTTCATAGGTGTCCTTATTGGATAAGACCTTCAATCACTATTTCTAATCATAATGGTAAGTATCAGTTGCAAAGATCTAATTTCACAGATTTTGATGTTTATATTAGTAACACGGTGATGTTTCATGAGTTCTTCTAAAGTATGGGAAATATACAATGACCTTCAACTTAGCATTTCAGAATCAAATGTCTGTACCTGTGATTTGAGGACTAAAAATATGCAATGCTGTAGGCTGTATTATTTACTCTCAAGAGGCATGAGATGTTTCTTACATGAAAACCAGAATTCTTATCCAATTGGTTTCTACTCTAATTACTTAATGCCAGAAACCATTCGTTTCTATTATTTTTAATGTATCTGTGTAGTATCTTATTTTATTCAGCTCTATGTCACTATCTGTATATTGATATATCCATTCATCTATAAATACCTCTGCCTCCTAAAGCCATAAAATGGCACAAAGTTAACTCTATATACTTAGAGTGACTAGGTTGAAGTATTAATTCTTAATGTTGCTATCCACGTAACATGTGATGTTTGTGCACTATGCTTAACCTGGTGGGCATTCTTTCTGTTTTATAAAATTAAGTCATAACTAGTCTTTGATTCTTTATATCATGCTCAATCAGTTTTTTTACGTTATGGAGTATCTTAATTTTATCTTGAAAGTATTTTGGTTAAACAGGAGTTCTTTTCTCAACCAAGAAGCATCCAAGGACAAAGGATCTAATGGTATGTTAATCATAAGATTTGTTTTACCTTCTGTATTGGTCCATGAGATGTGCGATTTCTATATTGTTCTTACTATACTTCATGTTGGTATACCATAGCAATGCAAATAAGATTGATGAATGTGACGTGATGTCATGTTTAAGCGGATTCAGATTAAGGTAATAAAATGTTTACCACTGAAAGAAAATCAATCATTATATCTACTGAAAAGAACCA
This sequence comes from Pontederia paniculata, assembly GCA_001647135.1. Taxonomy (NCBI): domain Eukaryota; kingdom Viridiplantae; phylum Streptophyta; class Magnoliopsida; order Commelinales; family Pontederiaceae; genus Pontederia; species Pontederia paniculata. The sequence goes on along the minus strand of LTAE01004127.1, from coordinate 6,662 downwards.
GTCATACTATTAATGCTTAAGACTTGTATAGCTTCTAAATTTATTTGTTTGTAAAATGCACATACGATCAGAAATATAGAAATATGGTGTACCTCTTGTAATCTACAACTTTCAGAAGCTCTAAGTTATTGTCATTTATTCACATCATATACATAAATGATGACCATAAATGACTTGCCCTCATCAATGATTCCTTTCTCAAATTGTTGTGACCGAATACAGCATTTAGGCAGCTGGCTTATTATGATAGTTTTTCTATAGAAGTCCTATTATAATAGTTATGATATGATTGAGTAGTGAATAATGTCTTCACCATGCTTTGCAAGTATGGTTTTTTGTCCCAATTTTTAAAAGGGTGGCAGTTAGTCCTTGGTAAGGGAATGAATAGCGAGCTTGTAAGAAGTGGAGAGAATTGTATAGAATATAGGAAGTTAAATGTAATTCCATCTTAATTATCAATAATATGTATGAGTGTCCAACTTGATAAGTCATCCTTTCCTCTTTCAAAAAAAAGATGGTTAGTTTGATACAGGCATATGTTTTCTCTCATATATATGGGTATATAAATCAGTGCAGTGGAAACTTCAATCTCATATAAGCAAAAAATGGGCATTATGCACATTGTGGCAACCTAATACCGGGGAGACATGTCCGTGTATCACACTTTTTTGTCCAGAGTCCACCTTTTGCTCCCACCCTTTTTGCCTCAGCAAAGTCTTTTTTTCATTTTGATGACTTCTGATGTTCTCGAACACGGCTTCTCCAATTGCTGATATTCCCTTGGATTGATCCATTGCCCTTGCTATTGTCATGGAGGGAGGCCAGTTCTTTCTCACCAAGAAGAGGATTTGGCAGCTATTTAGTGGCTGGTTTTAGTTTTTGCCTTTGACATTGTCTTATGTGTTGGATAGAACTGGTTGTATGTTGCTGACTTGGCTAAATTGTGTCATAATATGCTTTGGTTATGCTATGCCAACCAACCATCATTCCAGGTACACCTCGGTTCTTGATTCTGAGGTTCAGGAAGAAAATTAATTAGGCAAATTTATCTTTCTATTAATTGGATTGTGACATGCTGACCACATATCCAAGAGATAGGAATTTCTTGTCTCAGTCTCATGACATATTAAAGAGTTGAGGCAAATTACCTTTTTTTCCAGGGATTGTTTTTTGTTCAATGTACACCTCCCAGATGCAAGCCTCCCATTTCACGTCTCTGTTGATTTGATTGAACCTTGTCGCTTCAATTCATGCTGTGTTGTATTGTATGCTTTCTCAACAAGTGTATTCTGTATTCCAGACCTTAAAGATATTCCCTTCAAGTAAAAACTTGAAAGATTCACTGATAAATGCTAGAGTTAGTATTGGGTTTCTTGAGCTCTTTATGGGACATTATGCTCTAAATCAAATATTGTTGGGCAGTGATCTTTCCTAATTCACTGATAAATGCTAGAGTAATAATCACTTGACTTACAGTTTTCATGATTTTTATAACCACGTGTTGTTCCCTTTACAAAAAAGAATGTGTTGTTTGTTTTCATAATGTCTAGCAGCCAAGTGTAGATCAGTGCTGTTGTATTTCTACCTTTTGGGTCTATTACCACTGGAACTAGATGTTCTAAGTATTATATGAACTAGACCATCTAAAGAAATCATTGGATGCTCTACTTCACAAGGAATACGAGTTTTATATAGCTATCGATCTGTTTAAAATATTTATTCCCTTTCAAAAAAATGTTTAAAATATTTATTGATTATGCATAATTAACTATAGCCAATAAAAGATCCATATTACCAAGTGAAGTTCAAATATGTACAAAGAATCTATACACAATGACTTTTTCTGTCCATTTTTTAATATTTCATGAATGTTATTTTTTTCTGAAATACGTAAGAACTTCGGCTATAGTATGTTGTCTCCTAAAATATTATGTTGTTAACAATCATTCATTTTGTATTTGAGCCTTTTCCATGTACATATAATTGAAGTTTTCTCTGTACCGCCAATATTTTCATTGTGTTTTAGCCTGAAGATTTCTGGTTTAGTGCACCAAAGAAGGGGATAATGGTATTTGCTTTGCCTGGTGAGCCTGGTCTGACAGAGTTGGCTGGTGACTTCAAAATCCATTTTCATGATCGCCAGGGAGATTTCTACTGGTGAGAGGCTTCTGAAACCTAATTGGATCATGTTTATCTTTCAACTTATAATTTACTTGAAATTTGTTATCTTAATTGCTAGGTCCACATAAATGTTGTGCTTGCAATTAATGGCCTTTTTGGATAAAGCCTCATTTTCCATTAATTCTTAAAAAAAACATATCAGAAATTGGGTTTAATGAAAAACAAAGGAATATCTTTGAGCACTGAATATATTTTGCTTTGTAAGAACCAGTCAGATTAGATTGATCTTTCTTAGAATAGCCGGATTAGATTCCTTCTTATTGATTTTTCGCATTATGACAGGATTAGTTAATTCTTTTGACTTCAGTGACATTTCAGGTATAACTGAGGATACACATGTTTGTTGAATCTCATATGACTTCCTTAGGACTACTACTGATTTGTTCTTGTTGTGACCTTGAAGATACCTATTACTTTAGGATGCTAGAATCCTCCTAGTTTTGATTTAGTACTAGAACTATTGAAAATTGGGTACATGCTACTTGCTCTTTACAATAAGGAGAGATTTTCTAGCAGCAATATGCTTCGTATTCTAAGTTTTTTCTTCATACTCCTTAAATTACAACTTCGTGATGGAACTGTGTCCTATAGTCATGTTTTTTCATTTTCTCCAGTTGGTTAAATACAACGATGATGGAGAATAGAAAGATCTTGAACACAGCAGACCTTGATGGCTTTGATAAGGTAAGATGCTATTCTTAATTACTATAAGAGCAAATAAGTTATACTACAAATGTTACTTTGCCATGACAACAGAAACCACATTTTTGTTCTAAAATTCTTTGATTCGTGCATTTCTTTGGTAAAAAAAATGTGTCAACTATTAAGACAAGGAAATTTTATAGTTTTGCACTTTCTACTATTTTTCTAGTTTCTTTATATGTATTTTACACTTTTCCATAGTGTTATGAATGAGATTAAGATCTATTAAAAAAGTCGGGTTTGATGGCTTTTGGAAATAATACACCTCTAATGAATTTGAATACTTGCTTTTGAGATCGAAGTTGCCCCAACCTTTTACTTATAAGCTGGCTTGTCCACTGGGTCTATTTAGATAACCAGTAACATTGGCATGCTTCATTTTGCAGAGGAAGTTACCGTCTCCTGGATTCCAGGTGGAGGTTGTGCTTGTGGATTATGATGGTTCCAACCCTCCACCGCCTGTTGGTGCCAGTGCTAAGAAAGAATCTGACAGTGGAACCACATCTGCAAATTTGAGAAATGAAAATAGTACTACATCCCCCGATTCAAATAAAGATTCAGGTAGCCAAGATAAGGATGATGTTTTCTCAGACAGTGAAGCAGAAGATGGGTCTTCTAAGAGCAGGCGTCCCAAGAATGCACAGGATACTGGTGGATCTACTGTTGCTGCTAAAGGAAGTGAAGTAAACACTTCACAAGCAGAAGCTAAAAGTGTAGCACAAGGCATTGGACAAGTTTCACTGAAAAGCGATGTGGAAACCAAGAAGTCGCCCGAGCCTGCCACCAGCAAAAGTGAAGGAGACCCTAAAAAATCAGGGATGCCGCAGTCTCAGCCATTGGAGTCTTCTAGTATGAGCGAATTCAAGGCAATTGCAGCTGATGCTTCCGTCTTCTCTTTTGGCGATGAAGACGATTATGAAAGTGAATGAGACCCTGCTTGGATTCACATTGACCATTGTGTACATAAATTGCTCGCTCATATGCATGTGTTTTATGTTTGCACGAGCCAGAATGCTTGCTGCTATACACGGAAACATACTTGGGCCTTTTCAAATCAAGTGAATTTGCATGTTTGGTTCTTGCACTACCACTTGACTGTATCCCCCTGTATATCTTTTCAGGTATCAGCGTTCAAATATGTTAGATACATGTCATAAGGGGAGCGAGACTCCTCCCTTTTCCAATTTGTTCCTTTTCCTGTTGGTCGAATAGATTGTAAACTTGGACAGCATGATATAATTGTTCTTTTGTATGTGGTAGAACATGCACCGTTGTTTACACGAGTGGAACAGCTTGTCGTGCTATCAATCTGCAACCTTTTTTTTTTTTTTCATTTCGAGTATCAGATGGTAAAATATACTTATCTTTGCCCTTTCTCACCAGTTTTCCTTGTTATAAGTAAATTCAAAGGCCCCTTTCCATAAATGTGATTCTTAAGATTTAATCACGGGGTAGAGTTAAAAGCTATCAACTGTTTGAACTGATCAATTTTGATTTCCATGTTTTTCTTTTATTTTCTTTTCTTGTTTTCAAACTTGAATCATTGAATGTAGATGATTTTCATAATTAAGGCTTGGGTAAACTGTGCAGTAACTTAGACATTTGAAAGGTGGTGGAGGAAAAAAGATGGGAGTTATTCTCATTGCAATGAACGTCTCAAAATAAACCACTTGAAAAATCCCCAGTCAGGGCCGCAAAAGATAAATAGTTCGTCTGAAGCATGAACAAGTCGAGTGCATTCATTCAACAATTGCCCAAGACACAAACAAAGGTTGCCACCTCAGGGAGTTGCAGCAAGCATTACTACTCGCTTAATTGGACGACCATTGAATTAATGCAAGAAGTTAAAAGTTAACTCTTTCTCTTTTATTTCTTTAATTACATTTCTCTAGAGAGATCGATCGACCCTCTTCACTGAAGTTCTCGTGAGCAAGCTGCAGCTGTCACGTCCCTTTTCCTTGTTTTAATTTATGACAGAGTGACGACCACTGAAATCAAGAAATGAAAGGCTCAATGTTCTCCTTGCGTGATAATTTTACTCTTTACTTTATATAATCTTTTATATATCATAATATATATATACATATATATATATATATATATATAAGTAAAGAACAAAATTATTTTAAATAAAGTGATATTATAAATTTAGAATTGACAATAAGCATATCCTTTAAAAAAAATATTACACAAAAGAACATTGTTATAAAAGTTAAACTTTTATTTCATAATAAATAATTAAAGCAAGTAGTAGAAGAAGAAGAGGGGCTCTCGAACAGTAGTGATTCCGCTCTGCAACCGAACTCTATATATAGACGTTGTCTTCACCCCCATTGTCGTCCGCCTCGTATGCACGCTGTTGCCGCATCTTTTTTGTGGCGTCGCCCATCGCCCACGCCCGCGTCATCTCGTGAGAATAGGCGGCGTATCTATCACTCCAACTAATCGAGTGTTTTAACAATAATGAACTTTAGTAAGTTTTTTTGGGACTACAAATGAAGTCTAAAAACTTGGTCGCGTGTCTCAAAATCATGGGTCTATGAAGGACAAAGAGATGTAAAATTTTTTAAAGATGATAATTGAACTCCAAATAACTTGAATCCTTCGCCTCCCCCATTCTGCCACGGCATGAGGGATCTACTTTGGATCCCTCTTCCGGGCGATCTCATGAGTCAGTCTCTTCACTGACTGATTGATTGATCGGAGACATTGTTAACGTTTGCTTGCTGGTAGACAATTAATGATGCCAAAGTTTGTCATTAAACGGCAACAAAGCGACATCACTTGATGTGAGACGATATGTCAACATTGCATGAAATGAAATGGTCCCAAGCTTTTTTATTTACTTGTTGCACTTGTGTTCCTCCCAACTTATTTTTTTTTTCACGAAATATTTTTCAACTTTGATTATGTTTTATTAAGGTGTAATGAGGGTTATATGGGAGTAGAGATCAATTTCATAACTTTATATTTTTTATGAATAACTTCTTAACTTATTCTCTGCCATGGTTAAAGCAACAAGATCATTTTTTTAAATTATTCTTCTCAAAAGTGATGTATCATCTCTTATTTCTATTTAATCATAAATCGCATTACACTTTTCCACCCCTTTCCTTCACGCCTCCTCTTCTCCCTCCCTCCATTAGATGCATGGGTTGCCTCCTTGGTAGCAAAGGAAGTAGAAGAATAGGTGAACGCCCTGGAGCCCCTAGCAAAATAGGGACGTGGAGGCACCCCCCTCTTTGGAGTGGGAGTTTTTTTTTTCTTTTTTAATTAGAAGGAAATGAATATTTTGAACTTATTGTCAATGAATAATAATTTGAAGGCATTGTCGTTTCGATGTAAAATCTAAAATAAATAAATAATAAAATAAATTACACTTTTACGTAGCTATTTATTTGCTCAGGATTGTTAGAAGAGTAGAATGGAGAAAATGTTTTCTATATGAATACTGATGAGTCTGAACATCTATATATAGTACATGAAAGTATCAGAAGAATAACCACCAATATCTATCTAATCTAACTAGAGAAGATTATGTAATCTAAACTAATCTAGATAAACACAAATCTAGATAACATCAGATCTGGATAACAACAGATCTGGATGACATCAAATCTTTACAAAAGATAAGATTCTCTAACACGCCCCCGCAAACTCAGCTTTCTCTGGATCGAAGCCTAAGTTTGTCCCGTAAGATTTGAAAGCGAGCACCAGAAAGAGGCTTGGTTAGAATATCTGCAAGATTGTCTTTGGAGGAGATAAAGCGAACAACAAGA
>LTAE01004126.1:18085-33905 GCA_001647135.1 Pontederia paniculata | reverse complement strand
AGAGAGAGAGAGAGAGAGAGAGAGAGAGAGAGAGAGAGAGAGTGAGTCATCTTCTTACTTTGCACCTTAAGGAGAGAAGGAATAGACTTCAAACATTTGAGAAAGGAAATAGTGAAGGAATAAACTTCATGGCTTAGGATTTATATAGAGGCCTTCTAGGGTTTTAGTCTAACTATAATGTAAGATTTCAAATTTAGATTCTTGATTAATTTTCGTAGGATTCTGCCATGTCACGGAACATGATCTGTGTTCCTTTAGAACATAATCCATTTTTCGTCTTATCTTGTCGTGTTTGCAATAGACCCCTATTCTAAACCAATATGGTTCGTGTTGTATATTTTTCTCTCTCTTTTTTATACGAGGTTGACTACTAGACAATAAAAATGTAGAATAATACATAAATTTAAACTATAAAAAACTCAATTATAAATGCTAAAATTTTAAATCACATATGAAATGTTAAGATCTTCAAAGGTACTAAAATAAATTCCCTTCTAAAAGTACTACCATATCTACACAATAGTCTATCTTTGAGATTGAGTATTAAACATCAAAAATGCAGAATAATACATAAAATTTAAACTATAAATAACTCTTTATAAATGCAAAAAATTTAAATCACATACAAAACATTAAGGTCGCCAAACATATTAAAATATGGCTACACATAATTCATTAAATCATACAACTCGATAAGAAACTAAACAAAGCGGACACCTAACTAAGGAACATAATCATGTGCAATGTTCATCCATCATGGCCATTAGTCATTGCACACACTACCAACAAACATATCTTGAAATCTAATATATGAGAGACACTTCTCATGTGAACTATAAAGCCCTTCAAACCAAGCATACAAGTTCATCTTGCAGATATCTTTATCAAATTGGGTCATAGTAGGCAAGTTAGGTCTTTTGAATGTACACAAGGATCCTATGCAATATTCATTCATTACAAACATTAGTCGTCACACACACCATCAATAAACCTATCTCTAAATCAAATATAGGAGAGACACTTCTTCTGTGAGCTAATAAATCTTTCGAACCAAGAACACAAGTTCATCTTGCATATGTCTTTATCTAATTGGGTCAACAACATGATCATCTAATAGGCAAGTTAGGTCTTTTGAATGAACACAAGGATCCAACTCTAGGGGAATGTTCACGTCTTAGATGTTGTAATTATACTTTACATGCTCTTGTGTTGTTAGCTATAATGTATCTAATAAAAGGGAATGTATGAAGTTGTAATGTGTTAGTTACGTGTAACGTTAGCACACTACTATAGTGTTTGTATCAGGTAGCTTTTTTTTAAAGAAAAATACTACTCATTCATTCACCTCTAGTAATAAAATGTCCATAATTGTCCAAGTACAAAAATTGGAGGATTTTTCTTGAGGTGGTGACACCTTCCAAAAAACTTAGCATTTTTTGACAGCGCTAGCAATACAATTAGCAGTTTTGTTCTCTTCATGAAAACATGTCTAAATTTTATGGCATCAAAATGTGACAAAAGGAATTGACACTCTGCAATGGTGTCTCTCAATTTCCATGGACATTCAAATTTCTTTTGAAGGATTTAGATCAACATCTTAGAATCACTCTCTACAATTATTTGCTTGTACTCCCTCTCATGCAGCAGCCGAAGCCCGTGCCGTGCATCCCATGCTTCAACTTCAAGCATTGTGCTAAAGAACTTATAATTATCTCCTACACATAAAATTTGTCCATTAGAATCCATTGTGATGAAGCCTACCCCTCCTACCTCTTGCAAATTGACAAATGACCCATCTAAATAGAGCTTTATCCAGCCTGAAGGTTGTGGATCCCATCTTACCCTATTTGGAATTGAGAATGTGTCCCTCTAAGTTGAATTAAGATAAATGTATTCATTACAAGCTCCCAAGGCTCTCTCCCATAGCATGGTATATGTTGTGTGGATATGTTGAAAAAGTAGAATTCCTATTTGCCCATAAGCCCAAAAACATTGTCCAATGAGAGCGAGGATGAATTTTCTATATTTTCTATCAAGATCAACACCTTCATTTAGCCAATCTTCATGTTGTCATGCAAGGTTGTCAAGATCGGGATCTTACCTAGGATCAGGAGGGGGTGATAAGATCAAAAATCGTTAGATCATATCTTAAAATATACATATATTCAATAATTCATTAAATATATATTAATATATTTTTTCATTTGTTATTAATTTTTATTGCTTTAAAAACTTTATATGCTAGAAAATAAAGTTCTATAAATATAAAGTAATATATTATGACTATAATTTATATTTTATAAATATATATATATATATATATATTTTTTCCACTTTTTATGCTTTAAAAATATTTTTTTATAAATACAATGTAATATATTATCATTGTAACATTTATTTCTTTAGAAAAAAGTATGAAAAAGAAAAGAAAAAAATATTTAAACTAATATAGTAGGATCGATAGGATCTTATGATCTTACCGATCATACGATCTTGATCTTACGATCCTATCGATCCTACGAATTTGATCCTTTAGTTAAGATCGAGATCAACGACCCTCCGTAAGATCGTAAGATCGTGAGATCTTACGATCAAGATCTCAATCTTGATAATCATGTTTTCATGTACTTAAATGAATAAATTGGTAGTTTAAGGAGGATTGGAACTTAGTCCACATGTTGTTACCAATGGGGCATTCAAGAAGTAGGTGGCTAGAGGTTTCTTGGGTCAATCCACAAGATTTGCATATGGGGTTAGCATTAGGACTGAAATGAAGGATCTTATCCATGGTAGGTAGACGATTATGTTTTAGCTTCCAATGAAAAATTTTGATCTTATATGGTAGAGGTATGGTCCATATGTTTTTCCATTCAAATTTTGGGTGGGAAGGAGAAGAGTCATGGGAGCTTAGGTATCTATAAACAAATTTGGACGAAGCTTATCCATTTGTATCATATTACCAAATCTATATATCCCCACTAGGGTTCAAAGGTAGCAATAAGTTGGTAATGATAGCAACCAATTATGAACCAATGGTAGCAATTAAAGAATCAGTATCCCAAACGCCATTTGTAATAAAATGAGAGACATTAAGATCGTGCAAGGTAGACTCAACATTTATATATGTAGGCATGTATGCAAATGGGATATTAAATACCCACGGGTCATATAAAATACTTGTATCCCTGTCATTTCCTATTTTTTTAGGGTGCCTAATTTGATATCATTTATATCATTCAGAATTAATTTCCAACTCCATGATGTGTGTTTTGTGGTAGCAGCTACTGTCCAAGGATGTACTTTGCCATACTTAGCAGCAAGGAGATTAGCCCAAAGTTGATCAGAACTGTTAAGGAGCATAATGATCCTTTTAGCAATAAGGGAGGTTTTGAATTTATATGTCTTCCTTATCCCTAACCCTCCTTCAAGTCTTTGTAATTGAACAATCTACCAGTTGATTAGGTGCATGACTTTGTTCTCCCCTTTTCATGACCATAAGAAAGTTCTATGGTGCTTTTCAAGATTTTCAAATGTTTCTTTTGACAAGTAAACTAAGAAGCTAGGATGGTTAGGCATTGTATTAAGAATAGAATCAATTAATGTGATTTTTTCTGCTTGATTTAGACTTAGCATCTTCCATCCAGATAGTTTACAGATAATCCTATCATATAGATAGGCTTGATTAGTTGATGTTAGTCTCTTGTCAAATATAGGCACCCCCAAGTACTGGAATGGAAATTTGTTTGTTTTCATTTGAAGAATGTCTTTGATACTTCATTTTCTTCTAGTACTAAAGTTTTTAGGGAAGTATATTTCAGATTTTTCAGGATTAATTTTTGGTTAGTTAATTGGTAGTAAAGTTGAATGATATCCCTTAAGTGCTAACATGATTTTTTTATTGGCAGCAATAGTTACGAGCAAGTCATCAACATACATTAGATGACTTAGTTTTATGTTTTGGATGGAGAAAGGCTTGATTCTTCCCTATGTTACAACAACATTCATTAGGGTAGAAAAAACTTGGGATACCATTATAAATAGGTATGGGGATAAAGGGTCACCTTGTCTAACCTCGCCTATGGCTTTGAAAGTTAGAAGATGTGTCACCATTTATTAAACATGAGAAATTAGGTAAGGATATGCAAGCATGTATCCAAGAAAAACTTTGTAGGGAAGTTCATAATGAACATAACTTTAATAATTGCATCTCAAGAGGGTCTATCAAATGCTTTTTCCATGTCCATTTTTATTAGGAGGAATTTTTGTTTTACGCTTCTCATAGTGTGCTACCTCCTGAGCTATAAATGTGTCATCATGGATATTTCCTTAGCAATAAAGGCTACCTGTTTAGGTCCAATGACATCAGATAAAATAGGTTTCTTCTACTAGCTAGAAATTTAGCTAACAACCTATATAACACATTGCACTAGGTTTTAACTATTTGTGGGCTTGGCTTCTTAAGTATAAAAACAAGACTTGTATCTCTCCATTGAGGGGCAGAGATATAGGGGTCTAACCAACACTATGTTTTAAATATAGCATGAGGTGTTAACAGCCTCTGCCCAAAAGTATTTGGGTAACTTGCTATCACTTAGCAAGGTCTTAGCCATCTTAATAGAGTCTTATTCTTTTTCTCAATAATTCCATTTTGCTATGGAGTTCTTGGTGTTGAGAATTGATGAAGAATTCTATTATCCTCACAAAATTCTTCAAATTTGAAATTTTCAAACTCACTTCCATGATCACTCCGAATCTTGGAGATTTTCATATTGAGCTCATTTTGAACTCATTTTTGTAAAAATAGCAAACAAATAAAAAGCTTCATGCTTGTGTGCAAGAAACAAAGTCCAAGTGAATCTAGAAAAATCATCTACAATCACACGTACATATTTCTTACCACCAAGACTAGTGGTACAAATTGGTCCAAACAAATCAAGATATATTAATTCCAGAGGTCTATTGGTAGAAATCTCATTTTTCGATTTGAAAGATGCTCTATGTTGTTTGCCCAATTGACATGAAGAACAAATAGCATTTTTCTCAAATTTGGTTTTTGGAAATCTCTATCAAGATTATGTTTTACTAATTTATGCATGGCCTTATAATTTAAATGTCCTAGTCTTCTACGCCATAGTTTTGTTTCATCATGCATAACATTTAGGCATTTGTGATTAGGCAAATCATCAAAATCAATCACATAAACATTTTGGTGCCTAACATCACATATCATTAACATCACATATCAAACACTTATTTTGTTCAAATTTAATAATATAATCTTTATCACAAAGTTGACTAATACTTAGCAAGTTATGTTTTAAATTTTCTACTAACCATACATCTTCTATTACTACACTACCAAGTTTTCTGATGTTACCTTTACCAAGAATTTTTCCTTGATTGTTATCCCCAAAGACAACTTTTCCACCTTGTGTTCTTATTAGGCTTAAAAAATTATCTTCATTCCTGGTCATATGCCTTGAGCAGCACTGTCAAGGTACCATCTTGTTGATTTGCCTTTGTCCTTTTTGGTACCCTACAAGAACAACATAGAATTTATATTTTTGGTACCCAAGATACCTTGGGTCTAGAAGTGTTAGTGCTAAATATTCCCTTAGGAACCCATAAGTGTATAACATTTATATAAGGACCTCTCCTAGTCATGCATTCAAAACTATAATGCCCTAGGTGACCACAATAGAAGCATGTAACATTTACATATGATTTCCTATAGTCATGGTGAGCATGAATGTTTCGGGTGTGAGCATGTGAGTAAGATGCAAATATGTTTGTATGCAGAAATTTAGGTCTAACCAAATTTTTGTTCACATGCAAAGGTGTGACATATGAGTAGGAATATACATAACCCTTTTCAGAAACATACATATGAGCAGGTTTTGTGTTCCTTTTATACATGAATGCATAATTCTTTTGTTCATGCTTAGATGGAGCATTTCTATTTCTAATACTTGCATTTTTCTTTGGTGAAGGTATGGTATTTGTATGAACATGGACAACCTTAGCATTTTTAATAGTTTTAACCTTAAGGTTCATAATATTTTCACACTTAGGCTTTGTTTGGCAATTAACTAATGAAGGGGTTGTGTGAGATGGTGGAGTATAGGGTGGGGTGGTGGAGTGTGGTGAAGTGTGATGGATTATTATTAAACTCATGTTTGGATAAAATTTTATGGTGGTGGATAGGTTAAACTAAATCATGACATGTTTGAATAATTTAAATAAAAGTCATTTATACCCTTTATTATATATTACTAATTATGACCTTAATAAATATAATATTATTATATATTTATTTGATTTATTATAATATTTATATATTTATCATTATTTATATCTCTTATATGTTTTTTTCTCTTATTTTTAGTATTATTTTTCTCTTAATAAATGAACTCAAGTCAAATATTTTTCTATCATAAATCAAAATAATATAAGTAAGAATATTATTTTAAATGAACTATGATATAATTTTAGAAAGTTATTCAAAGAGGTAGTTTTGCCTAAAAAGTTTCATTCCCTCTAATTCCACCAATTTGGTGGAATGAAATATTTGGTGTTTGGAGGTGTGACTCGCCCCTCCAAACACCATATGACTTTTAAATTTTTTTACCCAAACACGATTTAACTAACACCACTCACCCATCTTCCACCCTATCCCCCTAATACCTCAATCCAAACAAGGCCTTAGTATTAGAATCAGTGGGAACATTCACATTTTCATTCATTCACGTGTAAGCACAAGAGGTGGAGAAACTAGACAAATTTGGATCAAAAGAATGCGAAGATTTTACAAATGTAGTTCCTAAAGACACATGATCACCAAAGGAATCAAAATCTAATCCTTTCTTATTTGAGGGACTCTTATGTTGGGACAACATATCATCAAGCAGTTTCCCATCATAAGGGAAGGTTTCAAATTTACTTTTAACATTATGCAGCTCAAGCTTCAAAGAATTAATAGTATCAACATGTTTTTCCAAGTTATTATTATTTACTAACACCTTAACATTCAAATCATAATTTTTTTTAAAGGCAACATTATTTTCTTTCAGCTTATCATTGTCTTGAACAAGACTATCATTTTTCTTCTTCAATATATAATATTTCCTAATCATAATGTTAAATTCTTTATGCATGTCAAACATAACATCATCCTCACAATTCTCTTCATCATTATCACGGTTATCACTATTATCTGAGTGAAGAGAGGATACCTCATCATTGGCCATGAGGCACAACAGTGCTTCTCCCTCTTTTTCTAAAGATGTTCCTTCAACTTCACTGGCTTCATCATTTGAGTCATCCCAAGTGATCTTGAGTGCCTTCTTCTTCTTGTGATCCGAAGAACCTTTCTCGTTGCTCTTCTTGTTCAAGATTGGACACTCACTCTTGTAGTGTCCAAGCTTGTTGCACTCATAGCATTTGACCTTAAACTTGCCAGCTGGTCCCTTTTTCTTTGAACCTCTCTTCTTCTTGGAGAGTTTCATGAATTTACTGAGTCTTTTTGCATAGAGGGTCAACTTATCCTTATTGAAATATTCACCATCCTCATCAGATTCTTCTTGCTCATCTTCACTCTTAACCTTCTTAGACTTGAGATCAAAGGTCTTCTTCCTTGAGCTTGCTTCTTCTTTCTCTTCCTCAAGAGACATCNTTCACCATCCTCATCAGATTCTTCTTGCTCATCTTCACTCTTAACCTTCTTAGACTTGAGATCAAAGGTCTTCTTCCTTGAGCTTGCTTCTTCTTTCTCTTCCTCAAGAGACATCTCATAGGTCCTATGAAATCATCGAAGTCAAGCTTGTTTAGATCATGTTGTTCCTCGACCACATTCCTCTTCATATGCCACTTCAGTGTCAGGGACCTGAGAATTTTTTTCACTTTCTGAGCATTAGATCTTGGGTCGCCCGAGGCGGCTAACCCATTTACCACATCATTAAGACGAACTAGCATATTATTCACAGATTCATCATGTTTCATCTTAAAAGAATCATATTGGTGATTTAAGATGTTTAGTTTTGATTCTTTTACTTTCTCTGTTCCTTCATGAGTGTTGAGTAGTTTCCTTCAAATTTCATTAGCACTTAAGCAAGAAGAGATTCTATTAAACTCAGTTTGATCTAGTGCACAATAAAAAAACATTTTTAGCTTTCCAATCCAACCTAATTAGATTTTTAGTAGTAGAATCATATTCACTACTGGGTAAAGAAACTTGAATATCATTTACTACTTTAGTAGGTAGGTCAAAGTCATTTTCAATGACATCCCAAATGTCACTGTCCATGGAACATACATAGGCTTGCAATCTAATTTTCCAATAGGAGAAATTAGATGCACTGAAGAGGGGAGGTCTGGAGGTGGATTCTCCTTCACCTAGGATAAATCCATTTGATGTCATTATGGCTCTATATTGTTAAGTCTGTATGAGATTTGTAAACATGTACAAATTATGAGCAACCCCTTCTGATACTAATTGTAGGTACTAGATGGCACCAAGAGGGGGGGTTGAATTGGTGCATTAAAAATATGGCTCTAAACAATTTTACTTAGCGGAAGCAATCATAGAATAATGTCAAGTAATTTAGAATGCAAAGAGAAAAATAGACACATCAAGTTTGTTGACGAGGTTCAGCCAAAACTCTTGGCCTATGTCCCTCTGGTCTTCTCGATCTCGAGACCTCCGGAGATCACTATCTTTCCTTCTTCAAGGGCGAATGCTCTCTTACAACTTTCTCCTCCTTTCTTGCTTTCGAGGACAAGGAGAAAACCTCTTACAACTTTTAGCTCAATGCTTAAAACACTCAAGACTTTCTTCTACTCTGAATTCTCACAAGAATGTTGTTAGAAGGAGGAACTAAGACTTATCTCTCAAGCTCACAAGTTCTCATAATCTAAATGGCCAAAGTTAGTTCCCAGACACTTGGTACTCAGTTTTATAGCCTTACAAAATAGTCTAAACTCTCTCAGAAACTAGCCGTTAAACAAAGTACATTACTTTTCACCTACTCCTCGATCGACCGCTTCTTCTCATCGGATGACCGCTGCTTTGGTGAATTTAATCTTTGGTCATCCACAGTTCTCCTTTCGGACATTCATAGTCGCGGGCTTCAGCCTTAGTTCATCAGCTCAGCTTTCATACGTCATCCCATCCTTCTTTGGGTGTCCTATAAATTTCTTCATTTTACATTGGTCGCCCATTGATGTTCCACTGAACACATCGGGCGTCCGCTTCTTTTTTCTTTGGTTCAAGCTGCTTCGGTCGCCCATTGATGTTATACGAATCCATCAGATGACCTTTTTTTTAACTTAAACTTTTCTTCAACCTTTCTTTGATCGTCCGCTGGATTCTCTCAGAGACTTCAGAAGCCTTCGCTTGGCTCCTGCTTTTGGTTGACATCTTCAAGTGTACTTCGGTCGCCCACTGCTTTACTCAGAACACATCAGATGACCTAATTTGCCTTAGTCCTTTTCTTCTTCAAGCTTGCTTAGGTCGTCCGCTGATCTTCACGATTCCATCGGGCGACCTTTCTTCTACTTTTGAACTACTTTGGTCATCCACTTCTTCCGCACTAAATACCTTGGACGTCCTTTCTTTTTCTTCGAATTACTTAGGTCGTCCACTGATTTCGTACTAAATACTTCGAACGTCCTTTCTTCTTCATCTGAAGTACTTCGATCGCTCACTGATTCCGCACTAAATACCTCGGACGACATCTCCTTTTCCTCTGAATTACTTCGGTCGTCCACTGATTTTGCTTAGATACATCAGACGACCTTAGTTGACTTTACTTCTTCTTCTGAACTCCTTTGGTTGTCCACTGATTACTGACGGATTCATCGGGCGACATTTCTTCTTCTTTTATAGTTTTCTTCAAACTTCATCGGTCGTCCACTCCTTTACTCTTAAAACTTCGGGTGACCTTTCCTTGCCTTTACTTCAAAACTCTTTTATTTGTTTTCTTAATAGGACGTCCACTTAACCCTGGAGCACCCGATTCTTCAACCGTTGCACTGTTGACCTCGAACCTTCGGTCGCTCACTGACTTCACTCGTACACATCGGACGTCCTTTCTTGATCAAGTCGATCATTGATCGTCCAGTCTTTAGCTTCGGTCTACCTTTCTACACTTAGCTTCATATCTTCAGCTTTCTGCTCCTAGCTTCGGTCGCGCTCTTCAAACTCTTAGGACGACCTTCCTTTACTTAGGATTTCTCTCCACTTTTCTCTATACATAAGTCGTCTGTTCCACAACCTTTGGACGACCTATGACTGTCAGAAGTAAAAATCCTATTTTCTTCACACATCAAATAAAAAATCATTAGTATAACTAAGCTTCCTCATCAATTTGTGACCATCAAAACAATCTCGGGATCTTAGATTCAACACACACTACATTGTTAATGATCAATACAATAGAATTAGGATCTCAAGTAATCATATTTTGAAAGAAATAATTCAATAACAATCTCTAAAACTATACAAGTTATGTTGTGTCAATTCAATCAAGGAAGAAAACCTAATACATATAATATGCAGAATAAATTGTCTTTAATACATAATATAATTCGTCCCAACAAAGATAGACAAAAGATTACTCTTCCAGATGACTTAAGGGCGCTGGGCAATCTTCTTAATTTCCCAACTATTATGCGACTATCCTTCAAAGTAGTCATTTAGTCTTCGCGTTCTTGCTCTGTTTGACGGCTCCTAGCATGTCTTCTCAGGTTAAAGATGAAGTCTTTTATACCCTTCTTCAAATAGAATTTCATAGAGTTGGAGGTCATACTTGCATGTGAGCCTTTCGATCAAATATGCCTCCCAGTCAGTGGTTGTGATAAAAATCCCATAAGAATCCCTTCAAATCTTCAAAAGTATCTTGCAATAAAATCACTAAAGTCTCCAATAAAATAGGAGTCTCCTTGGCCATCAAATTATATCAAATCCCTCAAAAGCATCAACTTCGTAACTAAATCACGGCCCGTAACAGTGTATCACAACCCGTAAGTATACGACTCTTCATATCAACTCAAGTCATTACGACCCATGATGAGTTATCACGGTTTGTAACTCGTATGTTAGTTCGGTATTGTCCAAGTTTCCTCTCTTCTTATGGCCCGTGATCTATGTTATCTCCTGTAATGATAAACTTTGTAGTAGATTCTCGTCGTTATCCACGTTGTAATGTAGTGTCATGTTCCGTGAAATGCAGGGTAATGACCAATTATATGTCGTTACAACCCATGATGATATGGGAACTCGAAATTGGATCGATGTTTCAGTCATAATGTCAGTTGTTGTGGTCATGATTTCTGTCTTAGTGGCCCGTAATGATTTATCACAGTCCGTAATGAACTTATGTAAAATCTTTTGGCTCGTTTGAGTGGTCGTGACTTAACGTGATGGATCATGATGGGCTTTTATTTAGTTGGTCTCACTTCATCATGGTCTGTAATGATTTGTCACGACCTCTGATGGATCTTGGAATTGTAATCTCCTTTTCTGAGTAAGCTCTTTTTTCGATGTTGGGTCCATTTAAGCCTCTCCTTAGCCTCCCCAACTGAATTTCCTACAAAATAAACACCAAACAAGAGTAGATTTGGACTTGAAATAATATAAACAAATAAAGATTAAAATAGATGCACATTATGCCAAAATAATTCAAAATCATGCCTAATGCAGACCCTAAAATATGTTGTGAAATGCATGCATCAGTTAAGTATTATGGGACATTTTGTGAGGTCAGTTGACCTTGATCCTAGAGTAGAAACTTTGAAACCAAACATGGCTTAAGTATCTTTTTTCCTTCCTTTCATCCCTCTCTTCCTACTTCAAATACAAGCTCTCCTCCTCCTCTATCCGATGGCCGAAGAGCTACTTGTCCAATTATCGATCACGTTGTCGAGCTCCTTTCCGCTGCCGGCGTTTGGTGATGCTACTGAAGAAGCTATCCAGGCTGTGAAAGATGCAAACCAATGAAGTAGCCTCTAAAGCATATAAGAGTGCGGAACCCTACGATGTGGAAGAGTACAGTGTCCAAATCGTGCAAGAAGTAGTTGAATTCGCTGTTGGAGATGCCCCATATGAACTCTCATATGACATCATAGAAAATATCCAAGTGGTCGATATAACTGGCCATACAATAGGTTACTAGAATTCCTATGATGCCTTCGGACTCGACGCAAGTGCAACAGAGTAGTTCATAGGCGATGAGGAGTTCGGTCCAATCAGCATCCTTGTGATGGTCATCATTGGGTGGGATCACTCTAAACCCATACTCCCAAGTCCTTTTAGTGCAAGACCTCACCAAGGCCGCCAGTTTCAAGTACTACATAGTTGTTGAGCAGATCATTGCCTTTACCATGAATCACACTACCCATGGTGACAATAATCTCCACATTCATGCTCAAGTTGTGATACTCGGTCCACGTCTAAAACCCAATACATGCCCATGTTCAATCCGAACATGGAACACATTGTGCTTATAGGATTTTAAAGTTTGATTTAATAAAATGATAGGTTTTATTAGTTTTAATTCCAAATTATATTGAAATAAAAGAGTTTAAGTAGGTATAAACTTGGAAGAAATCATAGAAACCCCCTATATGTAGACCTTAGGGTATGAGGGAAAACCTTCATAAGCCATTGCAGAACCATCTCCCTCTTTTCTTTTCTTCTCTCCCTAGGTGTAGAGGTAGGAATTTTCTCCTCTCTCTTACGGTCTCTCTCTCTCTCTCTCTCTCTCTCTCTCNTATTTTATGAAATGTAGATAGCAACAATTAAAATAAAATATTTATCACATAATATTAAATTAAGCTATATGTGATTCCTCCTAATTAGGGTAATTAATTAGCAACTTCCCCAAAAGCGCACATCGTAGTGTGGCAAAATCTGAGTAAATTACATAAATGATACATCTAACTTTATACTGTTCTCATTTCAATCACTACACTTCACTTTGTAACATGACGGTCATCAAACTTAAAAATATTTTTATGTGCAGTCTATCATTGATTTTGAGTTACTCCACTTATGTGGATGCCACAAAAATGATTTCTATCTCCTCCACATTGATGAATATTATATATATTTTCTCTCTCCTACACGTTAATATTCACTCTTATGTGGCAAAAAAAATAATGATGCCGATGTCTCTCTCTCTCTCTCTCTCTCTCTCTCTCTCTCTCTCTCTCTCTCTCTCTCTCTCTCTCTCTCTCTCTCTCTCTTTCGCTCTCTCCCTCCCTCCCTCCCTCCGTCCCCTAAACGTATACTAAAATCTCGTTAGGAGGAAGGAGATTGACAATAGCGTGGAGTTTGTGGGAATGAGAATAAAGATTAGTAGAACGCAAAAAATGAACGAACAACTAAAAGCAAATAGGTATGTACACAAACGGATGCCTCTCATGATAGATAATTGCATGCTGAATTTTCGCCCTAGATATAAATAGTTTATTTTCATAATTATGATGTTTTAATTCATGTTTAGTCTCTTAGATGTTAATATTATTTGGACATGATTACATGATAATTTCTATACCAAAACCTGGAGTCTTCTTAATCGAAAAATCAATGGAATTCGGTTTGGACGGTCGAACACAAACCATGTCCTCCTTGGACACAACCCCATCCTCCTTGGACACGACCCTCATCCATGGATGCTAGCCCTAGTGCTGCGTTGTTTGTAGGACTCGACCCTAAGTCACTCGACACAACCCGCATCACCCCGACGCAGAGCACATACTTCGGATTAATTGAATAAAATAATATAAGGATTAGATATGACAAGATTTGTGTCTTTCTTGAACATGGACTGCTTCCACAGAAGAAAATCTAATAACTATACCGGGCATGGAGCACAGCCCAAGGTTGATCCGAACATAGTCCGTGTTATCCTAACACATTGATCGTGTTTCAAATACTTTAATTTATTAAATTGGATAATGATTAGGGTACAGTCCATGTCGGAGATCAGATACGACTCTCAATGTATTCCGCATCAGATATAGTTTATTGTTATTATCAATTCATGGATGGAACATGGCCAACATTGATAACACGAATTGGCATGGTTATCGAGAAACAGGATAGTGTCAAACACAACCCATCTCGGCTTGATATTGATATCTATTTTTTCTTATTTTATTGAAAATCTCAATTGATACATGATTGTAGGTTTGTTCTTATTTTGTTAAGGACTAATATGTGAAAAGAATAAGGGTCAATCATATTCGTTAAATAAATGATGAAGTCATCATGCATTGCATTGTTGGGAGCATATGTTATATCATCGCATTATTGAGGACTGATATGACAGTTGCTGCTTAGGTTTTGTTGCCTAGACTTATCACCTTACAACAAAAGAATTCTTGAGCATCCTTCCTCTTATGGGTACTATCATGATTTGTGCATCATCACTGACCTTCTATTAGTGAAGAGCTCATGAGCCCCTTTCAAAGTCACTCCAAAGTCACCTTCAAGGTCAATGAGATAAGTCAAAGATAATAAGATAATCCACTTGTACTAAATATTTCATTCATCATGGCACTAAAAGCATTACATAGAAAAAAAAATTAGAGCATTGATCTAGAGCATCACAAAGAAAAGACATCAAAGCATTGCATAAGAAATAAACAGATTATTGCATAGTATTATATGGAAAGAATTAAAGATGTTACATTGCATAGAATTGATGATTGAAGATTGATTATTGAGAATTGACTATTGATGAAGAGTATGTTTATATAATTATATTAGCCTATATTTTTTCCGATGCTTTATTTTATCATGATGGCAATATCTATTGTGTCTATTTTTTTAATTTTCTAATCAATTGTATTAGTCATATCTGAATATGTTGAGACATTATAATTGTTTTTAAGACTTCAACACTTTTATATTTTATGAAAGGGTTTTAGTTTGTATCTTTAACATTTTATTGTGGTCAAATAGTCATATCATAAAAGTCAAAGTACAATATAAAAAATGCAGCGTCTTAGAAAAATATTCTGTCGCGTAGTGGGATATACTTTTGGGGCATTACACAAGTTGTCTCCATATTGTCTGGACCGCCCGACAATGAAACTTACTTTGATAACCAATGCCTTCTAGAAAAAACTTTTATCTAGAGTCTTCTTCATTTAGAAATTTTCTCTCAAGTTAAAATTTATGAATGCCACTAGCTTCCTTTCAAGTAATCAATTGGCTATTTTATGCATATAAATTGATATATTGGCTTCCCATTTTAATTATTAAGTAAAGGAGTTCCAAAGTAGCATAGGCCATCAAAGTAGAAGTGTAATTCGTGAGCAACTGTGTAACGACAACATTGGCTATTTTATGCATATAAATTGATATATTGGCTTCCCATTCTAATTGCTATATAAATCACATGCTAACACTACAAGAATATGATGGATTAGCGACAGACGATTAGCGATAGATGATTAGCGACAGAATTATTTGTCGCTAATCTTTCGCTAATGGCGACAGTCTAACGACAGCATAGCGACAATTTAAGTTGACCCATTTAAAAATAAATTAAAATTGGCGACAAACTAGCGACAGTATTGACGACAAAAATGCTTCATCGTTAACAGCGACAGATTTAACGACAAAATTAGCGATAGATATTCTATCGCTAATTCCCGTACCCTAAAAATCCCAATCGCCTCATTTACTTTTGTTCGTGTCTCAAACCGCCGCCCGCGCTGCTCGTCGTCTGCCCTCCTCGCAGCCCACTGCGTTTGTCGTCCTCGCCCGCCCACCGCTGCCCGTGCCCGCCGACCGCCGCCCACGCCCTCGTCC
>LTAE01004126.1:0-15898 GCA_001647135.1 Pontederia paniculata | reverse complement strand
TGGGATGAAGGACCTTGTGGTGGAGGTGGCAGATGAGAGAGTTACGCCACTTTTGTTAGAGGTCCTCAGTTTGATTCGCGGACGTTCTGCTCCTCATACTCCTCCGTCCGATGATTGGATTATGTTGTGTTTGACTTATGTTGTACGAAATACTTTCAAACATGTGTTCTCGATTTAGACTTTGTGATGACTACTTAGAAACTTATATTATCGACTTAGACTTTGTGATGAGTACTTTGAACTTTATTACGTTTATATGTCATCTTTATTGTTTAGTGCATGAATGAGTATATTTGGTGATATGATGATACTATGTTGTATATACGGATTTTTCTACAAACGGATGAAAGATTTTAAGCTGGTTTGATAATTTGCGACAAAATAGCGACAAATTAGTGATAGAATTACGACAGAAATACGATACCATTTTCGAAAGGTCATGATAATTAGCGACAATTTACTGTTGACATAGCGACAGATTAGCGACAAAAGTAGCGACAGATTAACGACAGATTTGCGATGCGTTAGAGACCAATTCAAAAAAAAAGTGATAGGTGATTCTGTCACTAATAGCGACCTATTTTTTGCGACAGTTCGTTGTTGTCGCCGTGTTATCGCTAAGTTGTCTCTAAAATATTTAGCGACAGATCATCGAGGGTTTAGCGACAGAATTTTCTGTCGCTGAATTCTACTATTCTTGTAGTGTAAGCAAATTGTTTCTATCGAAATTGTTTTTTTATATAAAAAATTTCTTATGGGAACTTGATCCTACAAGATCAGATGTGCAACTTGAGCTTAATGCTTCCAAACGCTGAGGTGAAAAATCAAACATTGTCATATATAAAATGATTCATACGTACAATATGTTTCTAGTTCGCCATATATGCAGTTGAAAATTTTAAATTTAAAAGAGAAACAACACTAATGCATTTATGTTCTCAAACATATTTTCATCACAAAATTTAAAGTTCTCGAGCTTTCAGGATAAAGATAATCCGGAACTAATAATTTTACATAATGATTTGCATATAAAGTTAAATAGTTATTACTTTTTACATACAGGGTGAAAATCGAAAATTTATGTCACATATGAAATTATTCATATGTGCACTAGTATATGTGTAGTTCGCCATATTTGTAGTTGAAAATTTTATGCTTAAAAGAGAAACAAATCATATGGATTTACGTTCTTAAACATCATTTCATAGTTCTCAAGCTTTTAAAATAAAGATAATCCGGAACCAACACATGGCAGATTTAAGCTGAAGATAATGTTGTAAAGAAACCAGCCAAAGAACACATAATAGGAAACAAAGAAATCAGTTATAGTCGGTGTTTAGCATCAATAGCGGATTAATAAACGGATAACGATTTAAGAGTGGATAGATGTTTATCTAGCGGATATCGGTTTAATATTAGCGATTAATATTTAGCGGTTCGTTAAGGTGATAATAAAAAAATATTTGATAAATATGACAGTGAAATTAATTGATAACTATAAAATAACGTAAATAGACTTAATAAATTAATATGATAAATAATTTAATTTATAATATTATGTATTTTCTAGAAACTTTCTATGTGATTTACGATAATTAATTTAGAATAATTTTTTTAACTAACTATACATGCATATATAAAAACATTAAATTAAAAGATTATATGTATTAATGTCAATAATATTTAAAAGTTAACAAGTATTTATGGTTATATGCATAGCTAAGAATACTAATAAAGTTTTAATAAAAAATAAGAATAAATTAGATATAAAAGTTTAATCTCTATTTTTTATTTATTAACGTAAAAATAGTTTACCGCTCAACCGCTAATGTATAAAATAATTTATCAAATATTTTATTATAAAAAATAGCGATTTGATCAAATTAAATTTCTAAACTCTATTTCTTTTATTTGCCAACCACAACCATAGAGTAAGGATAAGAATGATGGGTCTGGTTAGTTAATTGTTAGCAAGTGAGATGAGAAGACCTAATATAAGCTGATTGACTTGTAATTTTTTTTATTAATAAAGTTGCTTGAAATGCCTACTATCCTTCTTTTAAATGAGGTGATTAACTGATGTAAATATTTGATTGGAAAGTGTCAAATATTTTTTTTCCGATTACATGTACGTCACATATTTTTAATTTGCTAAAATATTTAGTTCTCTTGTCATAATAATAAAAATTGGATATCATAACCTTCTTTTACTAGCGTAAGATTAGTCGTGAACTTTAAGCTCTCCGTCATCACGTCATAGCGTTTTCCTTTTTGTTCCGCGTCTAAGCTCTTGAATTAATCAACAAGTCATGTTATTCTTTCTTCTTTTTTTTTTGAAAAATTCAAACTGCCAGTTTGCCACCTAATACAACAATGAATCGACATGGAGACTTACTCGAGTGCAAATAAATTATAATTTTTGAAATTTCGAATATAATTATCAACGTGGATTTTATATCTTTTGAATATTTTACTTTTTTGTATTAAGTCATTTACGTCAGTAACAAAAAATGTGCTATTTTTTAAAATTTGGCTAGGGAAATCTTTGCAATTTTTTTTAAGAAAAGGAACTGTGTACTTCTTTTTGGTCAGAATAAAAACCGTGTCTTAACACCAGAAGGAAAAGGTCACAATTGGGAACCTATCAATCACCTATAAAAAGGAGATGGCGGCACTTGGGAACTGATGCATGCATTTTATAACATATTTTAGGGCCTGCATTAGGCATAATTTTGAGTCATTTTGGCATCGCATGCATCTATTTTAGTCTTTATTTGTTTATATTATTTTGAGTCTTGATTCTACCCTTGTTGTGAATATTTTGCAGGAAATCAGCTGAAAAGGCTAAGGTCCGGAAGCAATTCACAAAAGCACACATTTACGAAGATTAATTCAATCTCCAGTGCCCATCACGGGCCGTGACAGATCATTACGGGCCGTGATGGAGGTATAAAAGTAGCATTCAGCCGTCGTGAGGTGTTATGCACTATCACGACCACAACAGACGCAAGTTCAACTTATCACGGGCCGTTATGTAATATAACGGGCCGTAATGAAGGAGGTCACGACCGCAACTAATGTTACGAGCCTTGCAGAAGCTCCAACTCAGAATTTCCAGGCGTCACGGGCCGTTACAACCTGTTACGGGCCGTTACGGTGCATATAACGAGCCGTAAGAGTATATCACGACCTTGGCAGAAGCGATGGCGAACTACAGCGGAAACATCACGGGCCGTTACCATGTGTTACGGGCCGTTACTTGAGAACTCACGAGGCGTTACAACGTATCACGACGGCTTGACGAGGTGACCAGAAGCTACAGCAGAAGTATTACGGGCCGTGACATCTTGTCACGGGCCGTAAGTTAGAAATTTCGCCTCGGCAGAACCAGCTTGTGCCCGACTTACGGGTCGTTACAGTCCATTACGGGCCGTGAAGATGAAGACCAGAATGAAAGGTTCATACTTACGAGCCGTTACATTCTGTAACGGGCCGTGAGAAGATGTCGCAGTTTTGATATTTGCTCGATTTCGAGATAATTCGACGGCCAGGAAGTTTTGGATTTGATTGAAGACTTCAAAGATTGGATTCTATCTTATTTCTGAGTATTTGCACAAGTTTTATTGGACTCTCATCATCACCGTTGATAGAGAAACAGATTTGATCCAAGGGTTCGTATGAAATGTTGATTCAACCCTAGAAAACCCTAGGTATAAAAGAATTTTGGGAACAACCAGGGAAGAGGCTGGATAATCTTTTGGACGTTTGGAATCTTGGAGGTGCAGAACTCATATCATAATTTCCAGATTCTATCCAGAGATCTAGAGAAGAAGGCGGGGAATTGATTCAACCATTGGAGAAGAGAAGACGAAGGCTAGAGGCTGCTGGATTGAAGGAAGAACAGTGCATTCGCAGAAGGGCTGTTCAACTTCGTCCTTTGTAGTTTCTTATAATTCTTATTCTCTGAACTACTTATTTTGTTTAGTTCTGAACTTCTTATTTTATTCGTGAGTATTTCGTTTTATGGATTTTATGAACCCTAATATTGATTGAAAGACTTTATAGATTGTTCCTTTTGAATATGCTATGCGTTCTTAATGCTGTTTTTCCTCTGAGATGATCTTGAATATCTTTTATTAACTACTTAGTGTAAAAGAGTTTTATGATCTGATTTGTAGGGAGAATTGATCCAGAAATAAGTCTTACCATTGCATATCTTAATTTGAGTACTTGTTCAAGATTCAGATTTTGTGGCCTATTGATAGGTCTTGTTAAGCAATCAATAGTTTAGGTTTGCAGAACAATATTGCATCTTAATTAAGGATTTATATAAGGTGGTTTCGTTGAACATCCTTAGTAAGTCTGAGATTAAGATAGGTGATTGCACCTGTTGAGGGATCACACCGTTAGCATACCTAGTCCATCATTAGGAATAACCTGTGCTTAATTTAATCCAATCAACCTAGCGGTGAATATACCATTGCCTTCCCCATATCTTGAATTCCTCTATTTACTTATCCCATTTCTCTTCTTTTTATAATTACTTAGTTTCTGTTTTGAACATTTAAATAAACATTCAGTAAATTATTTCTCTCGATTCACCTTAGAATTAATTAAGATAAAACAACAATCCTCGTGGGTTCGACATCCTTCTCATCTTCTATATTACTTGTGCGCGATCAGTATACTTGCTGGCTTTCTTTTGCACTGCAGCATTTTTCGCATCAGGAACCCACTGAGCACCAAAAACACTACCTTCCTTACTTCCCTCTCTTCCTACTTCAAATTCTCTCCTCCTCCGCTGGTCCGATGGCCGAAGAGCTACTCGGCCAAATTATCGATCATGTCGCCGAACTCTTTTTAGCTACCGGCGTTGGTGATGCTGCTGAAGAAGTTGTCCAGGCTGTGCAAGACGCGGCCAACGAAGCAGCCTCTGAAGCATATCAGACTGCGCAGCTCTACGTGGAAGAGTGCGGTGTGTAAATCGTTCAAGATGCAGTCGAATTCGCTGCTGGAGATGCCCCAGATGAACTCTCATATGCCATCGTAGAAGATATCCAAGTGGCTGCCAACATAGCTGACGATACAGCAGCTTACTGGGATTCCTACGGCGTCTTCGACATCGACGCTGCTGGAACGGAGCAGTTGACCGGCGATGAGGACTTCGGCCCAATCAGCGTCCCTGCGATGGTCATCCTCGGGTGGGATCCCTCTGAATCATACTCCCAGTGTAACTACCTAGATTTCATCCTCAATTTATCTCCAAACCTAACTCAAATTTTATTCTCATAAGTTTAATCTCCTCAGATTTATTTCCTCCAAATATATTTCCATAATTAGAAGATTAAAGATTTTATCTCCTCAGATTTTTATCTCCTCACAAAGTTACCTCCTTAGATTTTTATCTCCTCACAAAGTTATCTCCTCAGATTTTTATTTCCCCAAAAAGATATTTCCTTATCTATCAAGAAGGAAATAATATTTGAATTTCGAAATTTATCTTTAAATCTGAGACAAATTCAGATTTGATCAAAGACCTGAATTCCTAAGCTATAAATTCATGCCCTCAAAAAATATTATTCTCCTTTCTAAAGTCGGCCCTAGCTTTCTTCTTCTCCCTCTACCCCTTACCCAAAATCTCAAGGTAAGGCTGAAAAATCTATCTTCTGCTATGATTGATCATCTCCTAACTTGGGGAAGTTGTAGGAGAGGAACCGCTGCAGAGGAACACCGAGAACGCGTGAAGGAATTAACACCGAAGCTTAGGCCTTAAGGTGTGTATTCTGGCGGATCACTTGTAGATCAAGATTTCATATAGTTGATCATTTTCCTAGAGTTTTAAAGATGATTCATAATCCTCTGAATAGTTATTTCATATTGTTGATCATGTTCTAGGGATTCCTAATCCTCTGAATATTAATTTCATATTGTTGATCATATTCCAGGGTTCTCCAGATTTTTCATAACCCTCTGAATACTTTCATGATTATCGTTTTTCCCTAGTCATTTGATCATACTCTTGATTCTATGTTAAATTAGGGTTTTATAAAGACTTCAAAACATAGATTCCATGTCTCCTTCTTTACTCAAAATCGTGTTTTTAATCTGGTTATAAACGGATCGGAAATTGAATTGACCGAATCGGATTTTACTGGATCGTCACGGCCGTGATGACATGTAACGGCCCGTGATATTGAAGTTCACGGTCGTGACACCCATGTCACGACCCGTGATGACCGTCTCACGGTCGTGACACCCATGTCACGACCCGTGATGATGTGTCCAGACCGAGATTGCGTTCGGCATCCGACCGTGATGAGAGTTGCGGTCGTGATGGCCAACGTCACGGTCGTGACTCCATGGTCACGACCCGTAACGACACTGTCACGGTCGTGACGCCCATGTCACGACCTGTGTGATAGCGTCCAGACCCTTGCACCGTTCGGCATCCGACCGTGACACCGAGATCGCGGTCGTGATGACCGGTTTCACGGTCGTGACACAGGTCACGACCCGTAACGCATATGGTCACGGTCGTGACACCCCGTCACGGCCCGTGACCAGGATGCGTACCGCGCGTCGGGATCGCGGTCGTGAACCTTCACGATCGTGATGTCCGTACGGGTGACTTACGGCCCGTGATGCAATGTCACGGCCCGTAACCACCACAGCAGAGTAGCCAATCTTCCCTTCACGGTCGTGACACGAGTCGCGACCCGTGACTGGAGAAATACTGCTGTTTAACGGGGCGTGATGACTCTTCACGGCCCGTGACACTTGTTGTCACGGCCGTGACAGACACATCACGACCCGTTATTCTAGCCACCAGAACTCCACCTTGATCTCTCACGGGGCGTGATATCCCGTAACGGCCCGTGACATTCTTTGTCACGGCCGTGACACCGATATCACGGCCCGTGATGTTCATTAACCTGGTCAATTTATCCTATTTTCTCACCGATATAAAATAGATCAATTGTAGATACTTTTCCACTGTTGTACCCTACTTATATTATATCTTTTCATGCTACGTTAAGGATATATACTAGATATCACGTAAGGGTAACAAGACAAGATTATGGTTGCCATGTGTACTGTTGGGAGTTACTGTTGTTTATCGTTTTATACCGTTAGGGGCCAGTGGCCTAGCTGCAGCTTCCCCACTCTGCTCCTGTTACTTGGAGTGCTCCCCTCCCTGTAACAAAGAGGATACTCGAGCATCCTCCCCACTTGATGGGCATTTTACTTAGTCACGGCAGGTACCCCCGTTGACCCTTATCGTTATTTATCATGGCAACTCAGAGTACGTAATTTTACTGTATCGTATGAGCTCTGTACTGTTTGGCTTTATGCTTTATGAGCTCTGTATTGAATGAACCCAAAGGCACATGAAAATATTAATATGGACAAGTCTAACTTAATCACCTATATATCACCTAGATTATTACTGTGAAAATAGGACTGTGTTGTAAAATGAGCCACCCACAGATTTGGGAAAAGATAATAGAGGAGGTGCAAAATATAGGATTTATATCTTCTACCATCAATCATATTGTATCGAAAGTCCTATATCGAAACATTGATTCAAGTACTTCATATTCCCTCTATTATACCAGTGCTCCATATTGTTTCCATTGTTCAAGTGCTTCTCATTGATTAAAGAAAGAAAGAATATTGTGGCCTTGGAGTGTTTCTCCCTATTGATTTGGCCTTATCGGATCGGATCGGACCGGATGTAGATTTAAAGCACTCTTGACATTTGGAGTACAATTCTCTATTGTTGGCCATATCGTTCTCAAAGCTATATCATTATTGTTGACCTTTGTAGGTCTATTATTTATTGTTTGGCCTTACCGGATCGACTACACTGATTATATTGATTGGTCTTATCGGATCGGATGTAAAGTGAAACCATTGTTAACCTTTGGAATATAGTTCCTTATCGTTGGATCATATCGTTCAAAGTATTTTATTAAAGTTGTATCCTTCTTATTGGCCCTTGAAAGTTTATTCTTTATTACTTGACCTTACCAGATTGATCTCAATTATTGTTCAACTGGCCTTTGATCCATTTCTGATTGGCCTTATTGTTTCAAAGAGTATTATATTATTGAAGTGTCAATGGACCTTATATCGAAATTGATGAACCACCCTATGGTTTGCACCATATGGGTATATCTGATTTATCATAGTAATATTGTGTTTCCATATTACTAAAGTTGATCAGTCTTGTCATTGTTTTCATCGTCCTTTCATTTATCGGATCTCTATCCCATTATTTCTTGGGAATTACCCTTTACCATTTGGGTCTATCGGATCGTCCTTCAATGAATAGTCTTATTGTTAAAGAGTATGTATCGGATTGGGTCATTCCTTAATCATTATCCAAATTAATATTGTCTCACATTAGGATAATTCTCAAAGTGATATTATCGAATTGTATCGTCTAGAAGTTATTGATTTACATTGTTGACTCATCATGTCACTGCCTATTGATTATATCATTATTGAGTTTATTGTCATCATGTTTATCGTTATGATTCTATATCTACTTGTGCCTTACACACTGGGCGTAATTGCTCATGGAATACTGCTTTCCCTGTATGATCCTACAGGTACTAGTTCTACAGTGGATGATGGTGCTGGTGACTACATATTGCTCGTGATGATGCTGATGTTATGCACATGACAGGGTCTTAGTGTCATCCCTAGAGTCAATCATATTTATGACATTATTTATATTGTTCAGACTTCCACATTTACTTAATTGAATATTATTGTTAATTGATTAAAGTCTTCCGCATTTATGAAATTTTTATTGACTGGTCAACATAGTCAAATTATTAGTCAAAGGATTGCATCGTCGTAGCGTCTCCAAGTCCATATTTTGCCATCTGGCAGGGTGTGGGTTTGAGGGCGTTACATGTCACTTGATTGTACACCACAAAGACAAGTTTTAAAATTTATAAAACACCAAATTACACGACTATTGCTTTCGCAAGCATACGAGTAGTTGTAGTACTTCAGGGTCGATCCATAGACTGGTTAACTAGATTTGCAGGAAGATTCCTGACTCAACTGTACTAGCCTAAGGAGAAAATGTTGTTGATTGGGTTTGTTTTTGGGTTTTTAAATACGAGAAAGTAAATAGAGAAAATATCAAGGATAAAAATATTTCCAAGGCAAAGTTCCACTCCAGGCTCGTCTGTAGTTTTCAAACATAAAAAACGAATGAATCAATTCTATAAGGAGTTCAAAGAACAAAATCATGCAGCATTCCGTTGCTCACTGATCCAATCCAACAACTCACTATTCAAAGTCTTAGATTGATTGAGAAAGTTATCCAGGGGACAAATTCACCATCATCAAAGGAATATCCCCTAAAATCCTTTTAAAATAATGCGCTTGAATCAATTTGTTAAGTCGTCACAACCCATCGTCACAAGTTGGCATGTTTCCCCTATTACGCAAGATTCCTTTGCACGCAACCCCAGATGATCCCACCAAGGCTTGGTCTAGGTGAGGATGGACAGACGAGGACTCAGGATGATATTGAACTCAACATATGCATCATCGCGATCAATCATCACAAGAGAACACTCCTCATCATGATAGGTTCCCCGATTACACGATTTTGGGCGATCCCGGTCAAGGGTGATCCCAAATAAAGAGTTGCTACCGAGACTATTGATAGCGACTAATCCTTCCCGAAAATGCACACCAATTGGCCATCTTGGTGTCATAACATATAAAATAGGGAATAGTTACACCCATCCGTCACAAAATAGTTGTTCTTCAACAGTCATGACAGATTCCTCGGTTACACGACTCTAGACGATTCGGTCAAGGCTTGATCCAGATGAAGAAGAACAAACGTATACTTAGGGATATAACTACTTCAAGGAGTTTTTGATTCTCAACAGTTGTGATATATTCCTCGATTACACAACCTCAGGTTTGACCCGAATGATGAGGATCAGTAAATCGATGAAAACTCAAAAAATGTCATTTCTCAATAGATGTGACAGATTTCTCGTTTACACAACCTCGAGTGATCCTGGTCAAGGGTTGACCCGAATGAAGAGAAACAACGTTGATAAAAACACAGATATCAATGATATGCATGTCTTTTGAAATCGATAGAGGATAAAGTCAATCAACTTCCATTGAACTAACTTGAGAAAGATCAAGCATTCCACAAGTAACTCTTTCTCGCTTAAATCAGAATGTTAAATCGATTTCTAGGTTCATCACAACCTCGTCACGAGTGTTGTCACAAGTGTCGTCACAAGAGGGATTGTGACGTGCAATAATTTCTTGGTTGTGATAGATGCACAACTATGAGTAATCCTTTACAAGCTTGGCTCGCATGGGAAATCTATACTTGAGAGGATAATCATGCGAACAAAAGGTCACCTTAAATCATTCATAAACATTAAACACATGGAGGTAAAGAACCAAACTTGCAATCTAATTAAAAGACTAGAAATGATTCATTGATGAGAAAATATGACAACTACAAAATCTGCCTAGGGCTTCACAGATCCTAAGAAAAAAACTAAATTAGCCCTAAGTCCCATGAATGACAGCAGGAACATTATTTTGGAAAATAGAAAGAAAACTAAAAGTTTCGGAGGCGGCTTCTTCCTTGCTATCATCAAGATATTTCCTGGCCTAATTCCCCTTCGAATGATGTTGGTCTTCTCTTTAAACAAACTCCCTCATGCCGCCTCTCCATCGTGTCTTGATCAAGGGGAAATTCACCATGACCATGTGATTGTGATCTCTAATAATTGTTGGTAGTTTTCTGTTGTGATCCCCAATTAACTGTCGGTAGTTTTCTGTTGTGATATCCAATTAACCGTTAGTAGTTTTCTTCAAAAGAATTTGCTTGTGGACTAAGGCATCCTGGTGATCCGATTCCTTATTTAGCCTGATTTGATCTTCAATTGTGATCCCTTCAATTGTGGTTGTGTTCCTTCAAGCCGACATTCCTTCCTTAATTTGTTTATGATATATTTCCATAATTGGGGCTGACTTGAATTGGAGACCCTCTTTGCCTCTTGATTGTGGGGATTCCCTTCACCAAGGATGGCGATTTGAATTGGGAAGTGAAGGGTCGGATCCTTGCTTGCCTATTTCTGCGTTATTAGCTCCAAAATTGCATAATAAATATAATTTTATAATGAAATGCAATATTTCTTGAAAATGGGTTAGTCAAATATAGAAATATTGCAATTTAGTAAAACAGTGCCAAGAAAGCCTCAAGTGGCATGCAAAACATGACTGAGAGATGACATGAATGAGGGGTGAAAATGGTGTTTTTAGTCACTCATCAACTACCGCAAGCTTGAATCTTTACTTGTCCTCTAGAAAAATTAGGGAATTTAAGAGCGCAATCACATTAGAGAGAATAAACCTATTAGCAAACGAGTCCAATTGCATATCACATCTTGGCAACATTTAAAGTGTGCTCGAATTATCCTTTATTTTTGGGATCACTGAAGATTGGACCTATGCATGACTATACTCATGAGACCCTTGAGAAATTTCCGCAGCCACCTTTTTTAGCTAAGAATTCATCATTCAGACTAACAAGCTCAAAACTCTCATTTCCTTATAGTAGAATAAGCCCTAAGTGTTCGACGTTTTTCTTTTCCTCATCTTGAATAGGATGTATGAAAATTCTCAGAAAAGAAATATCACAATAACACAACTTGATTGATAAGACCTTCGAAGGGTGTCTTACCTTTATGCTCCAAAATTTTCCAAACCTAGAAAGTGTCAAATCCTCAAGAAGACACAAAAGATATTCCAAGAAAACAGAAGAAAAAATTCAAGAAAATTGAAAAACATAGTAAAATACACCATGCTAGTACAAAAAGTGGAAAGGAGATATACCATGGTTCCTTACTGCAAGCTTATCCAAAAAATTGTCCTTAGTCTTTGAACAAGTGGCAAGGTCGATCTCCCTCAATTGGAATCATCGTCGTCTTCTCCCGTTGCAGATTGTGCTTCAATATGCTTCCTTAGTGCGGCCATCTCTCGCTCGGTCTTGGCCTGTGACGCTTGGATTTGAGCGTTCTGCACGTTGGACGTCTATACGAGGCCAAGGATCTCTCTAATTTCTTCAATTGAATCTGTTGGGGCCGATGACTGGGAAGTTGTGTTGCTGGCAAACTTCTTCTTCAACGGAGTCTAAGTTTTTACGTCATCGGTGATGCCGATGGTAATAGGCTCGGGCAGCGGTAGATGTCTTCCTCTTCTTCTTCTTAGGTACATGCGTGGGCATCACAGTGGCATTGTCATTCTCCTCATCCAACTAGAACATCCAGTTTTGTCCCTTCATGATGCTTGTCTTTGCAGGGCAGGGGAGGAGGAGCATGTCGTCGGTGTGATCGAAGCGGAGAGACCATCATCTTTGTGGTAGAGGAACTTCATATGGACGAGGTTCAGAATATCAATATAGTCACTTCCTTTTGTTGGCCGGAGTCCTTCGAGGCTGAGTTCGAGGCTTCTAGTGATGAGGCCCGTGATGTATTAGGCGCTGGTAGTATTTGAAGAGAGCTTGAATAGATTGTCTAGGAGTAGGGCGCCGATGTTGATTTGTACTCCTTTGATCATCCCCCACAGGATGAACAACTCGGACTCATGAACCTTGGATTCAGAAGTGGTCCTTCCAAAAATCGTATTATAAAGAACTCCCTGTATATACCCGAGCGTCGTATTCTGGATGGAGATCGACTTCGTCTTCTCGAAGTCAACTATCTTCTTACCGGTGAGCCATTCCCAAACCTCTCTGCACATGAAGTGTTTCGACAGCGATCAAAGGCTGACGGTTGGAAGGTTGAGCGCTCTGTATGAATTCTTGAAGGGTCAACAGGAAGTCACGGTTGTACAACCTAAAGTGGATAAAGTCATCACCATCTGGCTGCTTCTCAACCAGCAAGGCGCTCAGGAACTCGATGGCAAGACGCAGATAGCTTGGCCAATTGCTGAAGAAGAATTTAGTGGTGCTGATGCAGCTAGTGCAATACTCCACATCTTCAAGAATACCAAGCTCGAATAGTGTCATGTCATGGAGATAGAGGGCATACTGAAAATCCAAGTCCTTGATTTTTTGAAAGTTTTGCTCATGCTTGGCGATTAGGAGCACGACTTGGCTTGGTGGAGCCACAGTTGTATAAGGAGGAGTCTTCCTTTCGTCCTTTAGAGTATGCACCGTGGGATAGCAGAATCAGAAAAGATGGATATAGGGATATAGATAGATGAAGGTGGTGATGATGGTGGGGTTCGCTCTAAGGGTGGTGAAGGTTCTATTTGTTGTCGGGGAGGAGATGGCACTGGTGAAACATCGGTAGGTGACGACTTAGTTGGAGTGTTTGGTAGCGAGAGAACAAGGGCTAACGTCGATAACGATGGTCTCGGTGGTGAAGGAATGGACGAAAAGGAGTGACATGGAGGTGGAGGTGGGGGTGTCAGAGAGGGCGGACGAGATGGCAGTTGGGGAGACTCCGAGGGCATCTGGAATCTAACCTATGGGGGAGGCTTCCTTCGTTTCCTCCTCTGATGGTGACACATTGAGATCATAGGAGATGATAGGAAATTGAGACGACGGGACATCCTTTTTCTTCTTGGCCCCTGGTTTAGTTGTCTCCGGTGGAACATTAGTGGATGTGGTCATCGCTTGCAGCTATGTAGAACCGTTAGTGGCCCAATGCTGGGTAGTATCAGTTGTGATGACTTGCCTTTCTCTTTAGGTTTCAGGATCTTTGCTGCATGAAAGATGAGGAAGATGTGGTCTTCCTCAATTTCTTCCTCCATCTAATCAATAGTACGAGGCTTGTTGGTGTTGGGTCAAGAGACGTCCTTCTTCTTTGGTGTGATATTCTTCCGCTTAGTTTTTGTCCATTGCTTTTTCTTTTGGCTGCGGGTGGACACCATCTTCATAGGGAAGAATTTGTGGGGCTCTTTTTATGGTGGAACATGGAGGCGACAAGGCAAGGTGGGTTTAGGGTTTGTGTATGGGTGTTTATATAGGCGAGGATGGGTGAAAATGCAAGGTGGGTTGAGGGTTTGTGTAGGGGTGTCTATATAGGTGAGGATGGGTGGAAAGGCGGTGATGATGGCTGTTGTATAAAAGGCGGTGATGAGGGCAAGAAAAGACTCATTGATTGTCGATCTTTGTGTGAATGCAACGACTGTGATGGCATGTGCAGGCGGATGTGGAGTTTTTTAAAATTTGAACGTTGTTGAGTCCCAAGGGGATTGCAAATATGAGTTTGAGTTGGGTTTTAACGATTGGATAACTTCACTCCACCAACACGCCATCGCAAGCTTGCTTCTTGGTGCAAGTGTTTGAATATCGGTTTCTGACCTGACCCACTTCATTATCGGACTCATCATAGGTGGTGTATCACTATCGATTCCCATTGACTTGTTACCTGTACAAAATACAGACTTGAGAACTTTTATTAGTACCAAAATGATTACCACTGCAAGCTTGTGGATTGATGTGCATCACAAACTTGTCGGCTTTCGTGGGTGATATCTTAGATTTATGCTGCAATTCCTAAAACCCTGGTTATAGTCCTTGGCTGGACTTTGTGAAATCCCAATCTTAGTCAAGTTGTATCACAAGTGGATCCGCCAGGTTGTGATGTTCCACGATGATGTGTCTTCTCCTTCATGATATAGCTTAACCCTATGCCCATTAACTGTGAATGTTTTCCCATGGGGAGTGGCAAGCTCCTGAACTCCATAGCTGAATACTTTGGTAACCACGAAGGGACCCGACCATCAGGTCTTTAGCTTTCCCAAGAATAACTTGATCGGGAATTGAATAGCATGACTTGATCTCCTACTTAAAGTGCTTCTTCAGAATCCTCTTATCATGCCAGGCCTTGGGGCGCTCTTTGTAAATTCGAGAGTTTTCATAAGCATCAAGGCGTAATTCTTCTAACTCGATGAGTTACAACATTCTTTCTTCTCTCGCAGTCTTCATATCTAGGTTAATCCCCTTGATGGCCCAATATGTCTTATCCTGTAATTCAATAGAAAAATGGCATGACTTCCCATAGAAAAGTCGATAAGGAGTTGTACCTAGTGATGTTTTGTAGGCTGTTTGGTATCCCCATAGTGCTTCATGAAGTTGGTTGCTCCAATCCTTTCGCGATTTTGTAACCACCTTTTCCAAGATCGTCTTGATTTTTTGATTGGATACCTCGACTTGCCCACTCATCTATGGGTTATAAGGAGTTTTGACCTTATGCACGATACCATATTTGTAGAACAAATTCTCGCGTTGTCTCTCCAGGAAGTGCTTTCTTCCATCGTTGATGACGGCATTAGGAACTCCAAATCTGGAGAAGATCACTCTGTTGAATAGTCTCTACACATTCTTAAAATCACAGGAATCAGTAGGTTGAGCTTCGACCCATTTAGAAACATAATCGACGGTGACAAGGATATATTTGTATTTCCCTGAATTGGGGAATGGACCCATGTAGTCAATCCCCCACACATTGAATAACTCCACTTCGAGAATGCTCTTGAGTGGAATCTCATGTCTTCTAGATATGTTACCATTCCTTTGATAGCTATCGTAGGAAGCAACATACTTATATGTTGAATCTAGGATCCCGAGAATGTTTTGAATGATCACAAATTTGTTAGTGAACTCAGCATGTACTGATGAACTTGTTTGAGCTGATTTTTGTAACAGGATATATTCAAGTTCAGTACAGTGGTCGATCTGAGCTAAAGGAATGGACGACCACTGCACACGTAATATATATCAAAAGAACCATATGTGTGTAGTGGGCATCCTAAGTATATGAAGCGGTCGACCAGCATCAGAGGGAGAGAGTATATGATGAGAAGCAGCAGCAAAGCATAA